>JBBPMM010000044.1:0-104201 GCA_038090335.1 Solioccasus polychromus
TTTTGATTCCCTTCCTACAATACAACAGTGCTCCAGATGCTACTCTCTATTTTTACAGCAGCTGTTTTAATCTGTACCAACCCACCCCTAATGTCTGATGTATAAAGATTTGTTGTGCTGTTGAATACGAGACATCAACTTTTTACTGGCACAAGTGCCAGTCCAATACTGTACTCGTATTTCCAACACAATGCAAGTGCAAAGGTGAGATTACTATACTGCATGCAACCCACCTCTAGTTGCGGATTACAAACGGTATACGTCGTACAGCCACTATCTTACGTAAGCTAAAGCGTACCTAAAACCTTTGGTAGTTTATAGTTATTTTTCTTAATGACTACTACCATTTCTACAGCTCTACAGAGTTTTTTCTACAATCATCAGTGGGTCAGCATGCGAGAATGAAACTGTTAGCTCTTCATCAAGAGTGGTTCGTCGAAGTGTTCGAAACCCCAAATCGGACATCGGACCGCATAGTAACGTGTCGATAACACGCACAATACATGCTCTAGAATGACCTCAAGACCTCATGCTGAGAAAATGACCACTCGGGAGGCTATACATATCTGGTCCGACGGAGCCATTCGAATTGGTTGTTCTATCACGATTCACAAAGCGATCACTCAATTCCGAAATCAGAACCGACGGAACTGCGTAAGCCGATATCAACCTCTGTAATCCGGAATCATAAATTTAGATGGCTGTACTTAGTGAAAACAACAACAATAGCATTCTACAGGAAAATGATTGTCTGGTCTATCCAAAACACTATGATAACGGTGTCTATAATGATTCGGATAACTTTGGTGTGCTGTAAACCTTCATCTGGTCATCGATGAACCAAGCCGGCCAGAAAAAGACGTAGACAGAAGTGGCGATAACGAGGGGAAGGGTGTCGAGCGCATAAAAGAATGCTTCCGTTGTAGCAAGATAACCTTGAAAGCCCTGAGAAAGCTCTGCAACTCGGTAGCAGGACCGTATCTAGTACAAGGATTAGTGATATTAGTTACTGTAATGAATACCATTCAGAATGGACCGCTTACAAGAATACCGACGCAGCTGATGGCTAACGCGGCTGCAAGCGTTCTCCAATCCCGATACCACGGCAGTGGCTTGTCACGTTCCCATGTCTCCCGTTCCAGAGTATATACCCGGTACAAGAAGCGAGCATAAAGAGCGCTGAATAAAGTAAACGATACCAACTGAAGTACCAGACCAGCGAGGAAGATCTTTGAACAATAAGTTCATGTGCACACTCAAAAACCGGCTATAAACGTACATGCGAGCCTGCTAGCTGCTGAGATACATTCTGAGAGACTGTCATCCCCCCTCCGGTAGCTTGAATGAGGAACGTCGAAACATCCGATGACACGAATATAATTGTCAATTTCTGAACTGGTAGCAAAACATGCGAGGCGCATGATATATGTCTCGCAAGTCGTCCCAACAAAACATAATCGGCTGCAATAAATGCACAGGGCTATAAGACGATTGGGGTGATCCTCCAAAGGAGACATAGTACGACAGGACGCACCGATAATACGATGAACAGATATTCAGCGATGTATATCGACTTGGAGTCGGGGTGATAATGCAAGCCGAACCGACAGCCGAACCCAACGGCATAGGCTGCTCGCCGTTTAGAGCCGCATCATTGCGTTATTACAAAGAATACTCGCTGTATAGTCCGATAACCATGGCAAGCATCCACTTGGCACCATATTGAAAGGTGTAAAACGTCTGAGTAAGTGCGATGACCATGACGAACGCTAGGAAAATAGGCGTTAGCCAGGGTCATTCTTCTCCTGTCCCCGCTTACCAAACGCAATGGTTGTCAGCGTGTTCGACGCAATATATCTCAGCGGGTTGTCGGGATCATCCTTCGGGTCAAGGGACGGGTTTACTGTGGTATTTTGAGCTTGCACAGGTGATGTCGTGAGAGTAAGGATTGCCGCGCAGACCAAGAACCTAAGGCTTGAAGTAGAACAACAGTCCTGTGCCATGGTCGCCGTTGAAGGGGGGAAAGTGAGTGCCAAGCACCCTACACGCAATTATTATACCGGGCCTCGGTGACCGGGCATCATCGCATGGCACCAGTGATGATGTGCCAGCCACATGGCACAGCGGTCCCGTCGGAGCACCCGTCGTGTGATTGGCCATTGTAGTGAGGGCTTTCTCTCGCGTACAGCTGTAAATAAGACTGCGGACCTGCAACACAAGTGTGACGCGTCTGTCGTTCGAACTTATTCTGGGAAGTGACGTGCCAGGACCAAGTCTAGCCTAGCTGCCAAATTTAGTAGCAGATCTAGAGTCAGAGACAACACTATACAAACTTCAACTACTAGTAAGTAATCCGAAATCACGAAGGACAGTACGCCATTGTATAAGTCACATCCAACACCTTCGGCTCGCACGGGGTATAAATGCTCGACTCGTCCTGGATGAACCACCCCGGCCAAAACAGGATGTATACCGAGGTGGCAACGATAAGAGGAAAGGTATCGAGCGCGTAGAAGAATGCCTCTGTTGTGGCAAGGTAGCCTTGGAAGCCTTCAGAAAGCTCCGCAACTCTGTAGCAAGATCGCGTCTGATACGAATATCAGTCGCGCTGGTACTGGGTGTCCAGACGGGAAACACTCACAAGTATGCCAATGCAGCTGATGGCGAGGGCAACGGAGAGTGCCCGCCAATCACGATACCAGGGCTGTAATTTGTTACGCTCCCATGCCTTACGCTCAAGCGTGTATACTCGGTACAGGAAACGGACATAAATACCGCTAAATACGCTGAACGACACCAGCTGAATTACCAGACCGGCGATAAAAATCTGTTCCAGAGTGAATTCATACACATACTCATGTACAGGCTATAATAAACGCACGTGGGATCCTATTCGGTACTGAGTGAGATTTCGAGAGACACTCATTCCTCCTCCGATGGCTTGAATGATAAATGTCATGATGTCGGAAGATACGAAGATGAGTGTTAATTTTTGCACACGTAGTAAGACGTGTGCCGTGCATGATACATGCCTCGCGAGTCGTCCCAACAAAACATAATCCGACGCGATGAACGCACATGGCTAGGCTTATTGAGTGAACCAAGAGGCCACGACAGAATACGACACACCGATAAAACAATGAACAGATATTCGGCAATGAATATCGTCTCGGAGTCAGGGTAGTAATGCAAACCAAATCGACAGCCAAATCCGATCGCGTAGGCTGCTCGTTATTCTTAGCTGCGTAAGTACACCGTAAGGATACTTACTGTACAGCCCAATAGTCATGGCGAACATCCACTTGGAACCATAGCGGAGGGTGTAAAATGTTTGAACGAGTGCGATGGCCATGACGATCGCTAAGGCGTTGGACATCAGTCAAAGGTCTCCTTGAGTGCCACTGGCCTACCAAACGCGATTCCTGTCAGCGTGTTTGAAGCGATATATCTCTGCGGATTGTAAGGATCATTCTTTGGGTCCAGATAGGGGTTTATTGGGCCGGAGACAGTCTGGTCGGCATCCACAGCAGACGCCAAGAGGGAAAGGGTTACTATGTTTTCGGCGGAGCGATAATTCTGTGCCATGGCCACCGTAGAGATGAGGAAAAGAAGGTGGTGTTGCGAGGCTTACCGTAGGCCGATTTTTATTTACTTCAGTCTTCAAGGATTCAACTCCATGCTGCTGGCAGTACGCAATTAATTTGTTAAAATGTGGAATAGCGAAGAAAGCGTGTTACTCGGACGCGAGAAGGCTTGTGAAGCACGTAATTCTCCTTCCGCTAGTAGTAGGTTTTATCATAGATGTGGTCCGGACTGCCTATTAATCTATCACGGAGTAAAGATAATGAGGAAGCCTTTCATACAGCATCCCCTAGGCGACCGACTGCTATTATACTATGAATCTAATTCTGCTGCTACTGATCATCAGCATTGCCCCCTGTGTCATTTTGGCAAAGTAAGTTGTGGAAGCCCCGTGGCCTACGGCGAGAAACACTGCGGGCGGGCAGACGGAACTGGATCACGCTCTATAGGTCAACTACCTATCTCTATGGCGGGACGCGGGATATATACGACTGGTATGCCAACGGGCTTACAGGTTGTGACGGCATAATCGTGCCGCCGCCGTTGTACTCATTCCATCTTTACTCAAGTATGGTGGGAGTCTGTCAGAAGAATTACAACCGCCTATCTACTGCTAACAATCAGGACCAGTACCATACTTCGTTGTTCCTCACGCTCCGACAGTGATATTTGAAACACCATCAACAAGGTCGTCCCCGTCGTCAATCAACTTCGTGACCTTTCCAGGAAACATCAGTGGATGTATTTATCCCATCATCTTTATTGTACCCACCTTCCCTATGGCGATCGTTCGCCCTGCATAGCGTCAGTGATAGGGTAGACGATGAAGAATGCTCATTCAAACCTTCGTCTCGCAGGGTGAAGCGCCCGAGCTGGGGATAGTCGACAAACCTTTCGATACAAACCGCAAGGGGAACCTCAATGAGAGCTACAATTTTCTGACCTAGGCAATGCAATCACTATGACGGTAGTGTAGTAGGACGATGGCGGTTACCCTTCTTGGCGAATTGAGGTGGTTTCTTTGACTTGCGCCCGGTCGCCTTGTCAAAGTAATGTAGGAGAGCCTGTAGGCAATACATTATGATGAGGGAAATATGTAGAGGAGATGCGCGTACTTGCAATGTGACCTCTTCTGACAATGTATGTACGTGCATGACGGCCGAATAACCAGCGCAAATGATATTTTTGTGTTCTAGAATGGCCAATTGAGCTTCGAATTGGTGTACTGCATGCACAGGGTGCTTTGGGCTTGTGAGTACGAAACCAGGGCTTATGTCCTCATCTTCCACTCCTCGTAGTCTGACCCGTACGTTATCTCCGCACATGGCGGATGATATCTCTTCCTCCAATTCATTGTAAATGGCGATGATTTCAACGTTGGATTTAATGGGCATAAGAAGGAGGGTATCTCCCTTGCGCATATGGCCCGACTCAATCTTTCCAACTGCAATGGCGCCCATATCCTTGTACTTTTCTGATACGGGCATCATGAGTGGGGCATTGATGTTTCGGTCGACCATCGGCATGTGGTCAAGGTGACCAAGAAGTGTTGGACCACTTGTAGACGATCAGAAATTGAGAACGAAGAACAGAGAAGAAGAAAGGAGGGAAAATACCTCCACCAGGGGCAGGTTGATTGAGGAACGGGGTCCTTGAGGTTTAATCCAGTATAGCCAGAGATAGGTATAAAAGAGACGTCCTTTGGATTGAATCCTGCAGCCTTTATGAACGGAACGAGCTTGTCTTTGATTTCATTGTAACGTGCTTGGTCCCAATTCACGGTGAGATCGTCCATCTTGTTTATGACGACGACGACCTTTGAAACACCGACGGTCTTGACAAGCATGACGTGCTCTCGTGTCTGGCCACCCTTTTCGAAACCGGTTTCAAACTCACCCTTGCGAGCGGATATGACGAGAATTGCGACGTCTGCTTGGGCGGCACCGGATATCATGGATGGGACGTAGGTCTTGTGACCAGGAGCATCGAGGACGGTGTAACGACGGGAAGAAGTCTCGAAGTAGGCGCGACCGACCTCGACGGTCTTTCCTTTGCTGCGCTCCTGAGTTGTGGAGTCGAGGGCCCAGCTGAGATACCAAGTTTCCCTTCCGGCTTCCTTTGCATCGTGTTCGTACTTTTCCATCGTCCTCTTGTCGATGACACCGGTGAGATAGAGCAAGTGGCCGCCAAGAGTGCTCTTTCCGGCATCTACATGACCGATGAAGACGACGTTGAGGTGCTCCTTGACTGTAGGATGTTGGAGATCGGACGAAGGAAAGGGGAAGTAAGTACACTGACCATCGCCAAAGAGATCCTTGAGGACGGCATCGTCAGCGACGGCCCGAACCTCGCGTGCGATCGCGGATGTGTCTGTTTTCGATCTCTCCGTGGAGAAGATCTTTTTGAACGCTGGGGGAGCTGGTGAAGATGAGTGGGATGTCGGCGCGGGAGATGGCGATGAATCTGCAGGTGGTTTTGGTGGTGGTTTTGGCTGGCCGATGCTGAGCGAAATCGTCTGCGGGTTGTCGTTCTGTGGCACTGGCAGAGCGAACGGCCTGCCTGGCACGAATTCGAACGCGTTCGCATTGAGCTTGCTCATCGTCGACGTGCAGATCAGTTATTTATTTTATTTATTTATTTATTTATGTACCACACACATTTCGATGGATGCCTGCATCGACGCCGCCAAATTCGTCGACGACCCCGCCCGCTGCTACGCTGCACTTGGTCAGCCAGCCCCGGCCCGCCTTGACCCGGTAGACAGTGCGCTCCTCGTCCTGCAGCGCGCCCAGCTCATCCTCGACGCCGACAATGCCCCCGCCGTTGGTGCTCGCGACCTCAACGTCCTCAGGTCGCTCCTTGCTCTCGTCTTTCGTGACGGCCCCACGCGTTCTGACCACGTCGCGACGCTCTTCTCATCGCTGCTCTTCCCCCGCGGCGTGCTTTCTCAGACCCTGATCGCCACGACCATCCTCGACAGACACGTCCCCGATCTCCTCAGAGCTTCCATGGCTTTTGCGTGGCTCCCCAAGTCTCAATCGCCCCAGGGCGGCCTCTCTCTTCTCTCCTTGCGCCCTCTCGTCCTGCGTCTTCTCGAATCGTGCGTCTGTATGCACTCTTGTCTACCCAGATGAAGCTCAATCCTATTGCCAAGTCTCCCCCTCTCCCAGGTAATGTCCGACCTCGGCGCAGTACTCTCCTCTACCCCCCCGCCCCCACCTCACGTCCGCAGGATATGCTCTTCCTTGCTCACAAAGAGCCTCCTTCGTCCAGGAGGTGTCCGGGCCCTATTTGCCGCCGTCTTTGGTGAACAAGGTTCGGATGACCCTCAACTAGAAAAGTACGAGCATACTGCCAGCATCCTCGTCACCATTCCTGCTGCCCTCAACCCACAAGTATGCCGCCCCGTCTTGCGCTTTCCTTTGCTAATTGTTCCCATCTTAGGAATACTTTGCGATCATCATCCCTCCTCTGATGGAATCGTTGTCCGACAATGTTCCTGCGTCCCATAAGCGTGCTGCTGCTTTTTCCATCTCTCGCATGCTCGACCCAGCGTTTGTACATCGTCCCTTGGTCTCTTCCCTCGTGTTGACCATCATTCACACCCCAATTATCACCCTCTCGCGGGAGAATCGCCAAGGACCACAGTCAACTCCAACGGCAGCCTTTTCTATGCTCATCAATCTTCTCCTCTATACAGATCCGTCTCCAATCTTCATCACCTATGTCTTGTCCCCCGTCGTCCCTGCTATATATGCGCTCTTATTTCACTTGGATACAACTAAGGCATCCGACCCAGTCCTCAAGGAGTCGGTCAAGGGTCTGCTTTCAACGTGGGGCCGGGTAGTCGAGTCGCAAGATGGGACCAACACACTCTGGTCAATAATTCAAGCTGATCGGATTTACTGGCAAGTGGATATCTCGGGAAACATAGAGCACTGCGTGTCACCGTACGTCGTATCTTGAACTGGTTGGTTTCACTTGAATCTTGACTTGGCGCGTGTTAACAGCACCACGAAACCCGTTCTTCCGACATCGGTGGAAGGGGATGAGGTTATGGGACTGAATTTGTTCAACCTGTATCCCGATCCCGCACATTTCGTCCAATACATCAAATCACTCCACCGGCCGGATCTGGCGTCTGAATTGTTTGTCAGATTACTCGAAGCGTACCATTTCGTAGATACCGAGCAAGACGCCGATCCGTCGAGGTGCGCAGGTGCCAGCTGTCTTGGCATGTCGTCTGATCCCCTCGTCAGAGGCTTGTTGTACCTTCAGATGATCGCCCAGATGCAGACTCAGCTCTCCGACGATTCATCTTCCACTAACATTCTTCGCAAGCCTGAGCACATCTTATCATTTATAAAGCACGCCCTCGAATCCGTTCCCCTCGCCCCCCAAAAAGTTGAACATTCACGTGGTCTTGGATTAGAAGATTTAAGGATAGTAGATGGTACGGAGGACCTTGGGGATAGCGACAGTGATGATGAGCCAATTGAAGCCGAAAGCAGCATGACGGGCACTGCGATCAACCTACTGCTCGCCATATTGGAAGGTATGAAAAGGTACAGGAAATGTCGAGATCTGAATAAAAATAATTTTATAGCCAATCTCGATTTATCTGCACGGAATGCTCCCGTGCTCAATGACATTTTTTCGCTCCTCGAACCGTTTACCAATGATGCGTCGGAATCAATCAAGCGTTTGGCTCGAGAAGCTAGAATGGTGATGACTGCCCGTCTTGCATCTAGCTCAACACCCTGGCCGGCACCGCAGAGAAAAGACGAGGAGAGTCCTCAAGAGATTTATCAGAAGGCCTTGAAGCTTCTTCAAGATCCAATACTTCCCGTCCGCGCTCATGGCCTATTACTACTGAGGCAACTCGTTTCGTCTCGTCCTCGTGCATCCGCACCTACGACAGATGCGGCTTTGGTACCGGCTATTTTGTCCATCTTCATGCAGGCCGTGCAAGACGATGATTCCTACATCTTCCTCAACGCCGTGCAGGGCCTCTCTGCAATGGTTGATGCGTTCGGAAGAGAAGTCTTGGGGAACCTGCTCGAGACGTATACATGCAATCTCTCTGCTTCCTCCGTAGGAATGCTATCGAAGCAAGAGGTGGATTCCAAAGTCCGTGTTGGTGAAGCCCTGGGACAAGTCATCAGACGTTGCGGGGATACACTCGGTGTCCATGGTGCGTCCAAACGAGAGAGTCGACTACGTGCATTCGTTGATCCATTGAACCAACAGCGGACGTCATCGTTCCGCGGCTTATTTCTGTCTTTCGTTCAAGTTATGCACCAACAGTTCTCCGTACCTCTGCTGTATCACTCCTCACCCAATGCGTAAAGACGAGCATTATCTCCGTACTTCGTTACATCAACGACCTGGCAGCGGGTATGATTGACGTTCTTCAGGTCGAGATGGTTCCGGTTACACGATCGCCTCCAAAAAACGACGTTGGGGAGGCGCGCGAGGTCGAGGGACACGGCAGAGCGGACGTGCTCGACTCCAAACCCACTGCGGTTGACCCCAAGTTGCCACCCTTGCGACGCGCTGCGTTGCACTTTTGGACAACTCTCTTCAACCAGCTCACGCATGCAGCGTATGACGGTGTTACGGTGGACGGACTACCTAATAACCTCCTTAAGCGAGCTAAGGTCACGTTGGGATATATTGCCTCCACGGACGAAGACGGTATAGTGAAAGTGATGGCCAGAGAAGCGATTGAATCTATAGATCAACTGAATAAAGCCAAGTTGGGTATCTAGTATTCAAATCGAGCGAATGTACTCCCCGTATCTGTCTCAAACCCGGAGAGCTCGACGGGTCCGAGTCAATGAAGGGACGCGTTCATATTGGTTCCAATTTTTCGGAGTCAGGTCGTGAAAGTTGGAGTTGGCTTGCCACGACGATGCTCGCGAACCGTCAAGCTAACAGAGACAGTGATATTTCACGACACGGTTTGATTGCCGAAAGCTCTGCTTATCTCGTCTACCTTTTTTCGAAATGTCTTCCACTTTTTATTCCCGACGCCGAGATATGGCATCTGATCGGTAGTTCCTTGCACGGGGGCGTCGAGTTTGAGAAACGGGTTCGAGACGGCTTGATAGAGGGCCATGTGCAGTGCCTTGCACATCTGAGCAGGATAAGGTTCGCGTCAATCCGTTTTGGAGGACTTTGGAGAGTACACAGACCATGATGACCTCGGCGTCACGCACCACGGAATCCGTCAGCGCGAGCGCAACCACGATCTTGACTCTGAGTGGCGTCACGTAGCCATACACAGCGACGTCGTCCATCGCGTACAGCAACCCGAGATAGCCATCCGTGGGTTTGGGCGTACCACCCACTGAAAAAAAAAAAGGATGGCGTTTAGATGCGAAACTACAATGGTTAGTCGGAAAGTGGCTGACTGCGCTCCTCGATGACATCCAAGCTCGTGTGAGCGACGTAGTGGTACTTGAGTTCTTGGCCTTTTTGAAAGGTACGTATCAGGATGGGGTGGTTCTGGAGCGAGATGAACGCGACTGCGTTCAGACGAAGTGGTGGTGGCATTCTTGCAAGTACACAAACAAATACTACTAGTATAAATCATGGTACACTTATCATATATATTAGGCGAGCGCAGACCTTTTCATCGACAAGACGGCCTGAAATCGCGATGCAACGTCAGTCATGACGATAGCTCGACCACGTATACTTTACCTTGTTCGTCAGTTCGTATATCCTCTTTTGCGCTGCGAAGAGGATAGCAGCCGTGAGCACGCTCTGCACGAGTTTGCTTCCCGCACCACCATACAGTCCCTGCAAACCTTCCTCCTGGAAGATGGTCCAAAGTCCATGGAGAGCAGACTTGTAACGCTCAGCGCGCACATTGCCCGCTTGCAGTCGACTCTTCACCACGCTACGGAAGAAAAAAATGTCGGTCCCAAGCACTTGGGGAGCTCGCACACCACCACTTACATGTAGGGATACGTCGTCCCAGTGGCAACTAGCATCGTCAACGAGCACGTCCAAAGATAGATCGTGTGCTACATACCCAACTTTGAAAAGGCTCCTAAAACGAAGAAATCCCAGTCTGTCAGCAGCGCCAGCCCCCGTCGACTTGCGGGCAATCTCGCCAAGCGGGCCTTGATCAGCACATTCTTGAGCTGCTCGAACACGGTGTACTGTATGACAGGATTGATGACCAACGCGAGCGCAGGCCCAATGCCTCTCCAAAATCCCGCCAGGCCGTCCTTGGAGAGGATCTTCTGAATCGCCTCGAGTATCCCGAGCTTTTTGGAACTGAGTGCCACGTCGGGGCTGGCTTTGGTGGCATGCACCGCTTGCGACGTTTGCACCACCCAGATCGGATTGCTTATGATCGTCGTCGCGGAGCCTGTCCTTGCGGTTAATGACGGACTGGGCCTCGGCCAGAACGCCGACCGTTACCTGCTATAAGGCCGGCAAGCATCGACTCGACCGTGCCGAGAGCTTTGCTTCCCGTCCTCGAGTTCAAGATGACCGCTCGCGACCGCTCGTAAAAGTAGTAGTAGACCCTGGAAGACAGAGACTGAGTAAACGAAAGCGGATACCGTCTGTTAGCGCACCCGTTCGTGACCGCAATGCCGACCAGGCTAGAACTGAGTCCACTGTACAGACCGCGAACACCCTCTCGCTCAATGACGTCCAGTACTGCCTGTACAAAGGGCTAACTTATTTCAGTGATGGATGTTGGAACCATGTGTCACGAGCACCTTGTCATCGGGCTTGGTGTCGACTGCTGCACGAGTTGAGAGAACGACAAGCGGACTGTTGGGTCCAAGTCAACAAACACGGCACGACTTGAAGACGACAATACTTGCTAGGTTACCGACATGGCTACCATCCCACCGATAGCCCCAGCCAGGGCATGGCGTGCAGAGTCACTCATGTCTGTGGTGAGTGTCGTCCGGGTCTGTCTGAGAAACAATCGGATTCCAATATCAAATATCACATGGATTCGGAACTACACAACCAAGTGGTATACCGCGTGATATCTACTCAAAATATGCCGTCCTGGAGCTGCCGCAAAAGACTCTGCATCTCTTCGATGTCCTTCTTGAAGGCGCCGGAACTCGTACTGGAGTCGCTTCTTCCGGTGGTATTGAACGCATCACCCGTAATCGCCTTTCCATCGTCTAAAGCGAGCCACTTGTCCAGCTGAGCTGAGATAGCCTGCGCCTTTAATCGGTAGTGTGTACGGACAACGTCGCCAAATGGCTCAGGAGGAGCCTTCAAGTTTCCTAACATCTTCGACGAATGAGAACCACCAAGGCTTGAAAGAATGGTGTGATTCTTACTGCGGTTCTTACAACCATTCGTCGCACGTTGGCCGAATCTGCCACACGATAAGAAAAAAAACTCATTACATAGTTGGCTAGCTTACATGCTTTGGATTGTGGAGTTCCACCGCCGTTGGCCCATCCCGGTTCGTTCAAATAGGGCTCGTCACACAAAATCATGGATTGGATGGAGATAAGAACCTGAAAGAATAAGCGTTTACTGGACCCACGACTCGCCGTCGGCAAACACACCTGCAGCAATGTCGATCGGCCAGATATCCAGCCAGGTCCAGACCAAGTACCTAGAAGTGATAAACACACTTTTCCATCCTGATCGAAGTCAATTAACCAATATGAATATTTACGAACCAATGGCTTACTGCATACAGATTTGGATTGAAGCGATATTTTCCACCGTTTGTCTTCGGGAAAAGAGGTTAGGAAGTATGGAGGCATTCAGCGTAGGGCTTTACCGTCATATATTTGACACTGGGAGGTGACTGATTATAGCTTGGTCCGAGGAATATGTCAAATAAGAAACTAGCAAAATGAAAATCTCAGCTAGGGTAATGGGAGGTCAACTAAATCAATACAGACCATCCATCCTGGTATCTAAGATACCAACTAGTCACAGTGAATGAGTCGCGGGTAATAAGTAACTCACGGAGTTCCTTCTGGACCGATAATCAGTGCCTTGATAATATCTACACGGTTCTCATCTACCCTTAAAAATATCGACGAATCCCAGGCGACGGGAAGGTTCGTCGTCAAGACAGCGAGCTGGAAATAGCGTAAAGGATGTTAGTTGTCATGACTTGGAAGTCGAACGTTCATTACCTCTTTTGCAATGGCAAGCGAACGTTTTGGAATATCCGAGTTCGCGAGCATTCGTGCTTCAGTGTTGAAATAGAATTTATAATGTGGAACTGTGTCTTCAGCTGGTATCGGTTCTGTAGGGGGCACAGTAAGATCACAGTACTCAAATCGTACTCGCGTCGCCCAGTCAACATACGCCTTCCGCCTCTCTTCTTCAGTGCCGCCGATTTGTATCGATGTATGATCAAAAGAGTTCGTGATCTTGGGTAAAGATGCGCGCAGTCTATCGAGGAAGGCGTTACCCTTCGTTTCTCGTAAAGAACGATCAATTGCGTTGGCGGTCATCAGAATTCGATGGCAGAAAGTGAGCAATTTTTGATTCTCATCCGATAATGGCGGAGATGATTCCTTCTCTTTGCCCTTTCCCTTGTTCGCTGTCATCCGTTTCTGTTCCTCGGTCATTTCCTCTTCCTCTGGTTCCGTGGGCTTGATCCCTTCCAAGCCCTTCATGGCTGCTTGTGCTTGTATGACGATAGCTTCAAGTAATTCACGAGGACCGGCACTGCCCTCATAAATGATCGTGCGTTCTCGAACTGCCTTGCCTTTGCCCACTTTCTTGGGAGCAATAGATTTGATCGACCCGACAACCATAATAGGCATAGCCATCATGCTCGCCAGCGCTTCGTGATTGGAAATTGTCTGGATGGAAGTCAGCAATGAATCGTAGAATATACATAGCACTACACTCACCTCAAGCCATTCGAACAATTCAAAGTACAAAATAGATCGATCAGACATGTCAGACAGAGAGTCATTTCTAAGGAGAGTAGAGCAGAGGAAATTGAACCGCCTGCGAAGGTGCGCCAGAGCAGTAGGATGAACCATATAATCACTTGTAAGAGCCCCGCCGTCCCTGTGGAGCGAGGGAAGGTAGAGACGTATTTGGGAGAGAAGTAAACCAATCTTTTCATCTTTGTAGCGCTGTTGGACTTGTGCCTCGAGTTGCCCGGAAGTCTGAAAACAATGAGATCCAAGACCAGATTCCAAACACTACGACTCACATCTTCGCGCCCATCACCCGCGTATCCGGTGCCACCGCGCGCTTTCTTTCCTGCTGGTAAGGACATGTAGTACGTGTCATCTTCGTCGTCATCTCCGTTACTGATAGATAAATGAGGGTGTAGGTCCATCTTGCGCTTCTTATTGGACTTCGCTTTCGATGCCCCTTGACTCTGCTCATCCCCTAATTGGCGTCTTTGCTCTGCGAACATGGTTTCCAATGTTGAAAGACCAATGCCCAGAATAACGCCCTGCAAGTTCGAGCAATGAAACAAACTGGTATCAATAGACGCATTCGATCGGTTATTTCCAGAATTGATTGTTTCACCACACGCGAAGCAAAACTCGATGTTGCATTTAGGGCATGACTGCTTCACGATGCGACGCAGATGATCGGTATAGGTTGAGAATTCGGGCTATAGGGTACAGTGAGCTTTCAGACAAAAGAAAGATTGTATCTTACAACTCACGAAAAGCGGAAAAAAATCGCTTCTTTTCCGATCAAGTTTGTAACCACAGGACTGAGGACAAGGGCAATTGTTACTGCTCAGGAAGTCGTATAGAGCAAAGAGAAACGACTGCTCATTGCCCTCAGGACATCCTTTCATCCAGTCACCCTGCATCATAAGCTTGATCGGTTCCTTGGATCCCAACAAAATGGCAGATTCTGGCTCTTCTTCCACTTCAATGACCTCCTCGCGACGATCCTTGGAGAAAAAGATACCTGAAGGGCGGTTCACTGCCAGATCATGGAACCAGCTAATCCGTATTTACCTGCGTATGGGTCTACCTCTCCTGTGTTTCGCCTTTCCTCGTAGTCGGAATCGTAGTCAATGTAATCATCGGCTAGGGTGGTCGATGAGCGTGCATACCGGGAGCGCGTGGACGATCCCACCTTCATCTTCATTATCTTGCATATCGAGGTCTTCTTCACCATCCGCATTCTCTGGGGTCTGAAATACATTAATAGAAGGCATTTGAACTACTAAGAACGGGTACGCACAGAAGCACAGGGGGTCTGCGAGGGGCTCATTGGACCAACTGGACTAGCTGGTGCCATGCGCACGTCATCTTCAGCGCCTGTCACGTTAGAAAACTCGCCATCGAAAATGCGTTCCGCAGCCTGCATGACATCTTTGTATTTACGCAGGGCCGCCCGCGCTTGCGGGACAGTTGCACCCTAGTGGCGAATGATTGATAAATGTGCACGATGTATCTAGCAGAGCAGCGCACCATTTCGACGAGTTGCTGTGTTTCTCTGTCCATTGCAAGCTGCTGGCGGTGAACAATGGACAATTGGGGTGAGGAGGACAATGTGTGCCATTACGCGAACTCGATAATTCGATACCATGTCACACCGTGACCATTGTGACAATCACGTACTCTAATTTCGCGCGAAGATAGATAAAATATAAAAAAAAAACAGTCAACCTCAAAATACCCAAAGCAAAGCAAAAACAAGAATAATCAAACTTGTAGTTGCACCACCAGGGGAGCTATTCAGAAGAAGGATATCACCAGCAAGTAAAATTCGAAAAATGATCAAAACATGGCCAGAACAAGGTCTGGACAGTAAGGTACTGGTCAAGAAAGTGTCAGTGAGCAACCGTACAATTAGAAGGTACACACAACGCCCGCTTGTCAGGCCAGCTAAACGGATTGGCTTTCGTTGCCAGTGGAACAAAAATATCCCGAGGGACGAATCATTAGCTCTTTGGGAGGGGTGGAAGGCTGTCATGATCGTCCCGATCATACCCAAGAGGATACGTGGACAAATCAGTCATGAGTGCCAGCGTGTCTAAGCTGGCACGTTGACGTGTTTGGGAAGCAGAACAGGGACGACTGGTTTCCATTCCCCCATGATCTATTTGGAAGGGGAAATTTCCAAGTCCCGATGAAGCTGTGGACAGCTGGGAACCGGTAGACATGCCCAGGATTCGGCGACTTGGAGGAGGGTCGAGCGGGGGTAGAGAAGCCTCTGCTTCTGCTCTCCTGGCTCCAGGCGACTTGGGAACTGAAGTCGCGGGTCCCATGACAGCTAACGGAACTTGGGGGTGAGTAGCAGCGGAGAACTGCTGACCAAGCGGCGAACGAGGTGGAGAGCGAACTGGAAGCGAAGATATGGGTGACGGTGGAACGAAGGGAAAAGATTCAAGGATTGAGTCTGCCCGTGTGGATGCCGTGGATGCCAGGGATGTACCTGACATTCGTTTTGATCTATCAAGACCCTGGGCACGAGCTTGGGCTTGAGCGTGAGCCAAGGCGCGTTGCTGCTGCTCCTGGAGCGTGCCAGATGGAGCTGGCGAAGAAGGCGTTAATTTGCTAGAGGCTGTACCGTACGACGACTTTGAGGCGGAACTTGCAGTGCTTGTGGTTTTTCCATCTTCGACAACAGGTTCATCTAGACCTGGTTTGCCATGCGAATCAACGGAAGTTTGCGCCGACGGCGTGTGGTGGTCTCCGAAGGGGTCGCCACGAGCAGATATGTCATGTTCTTCTTCACCTTCATCGACGACGTCCGCGGGTCCGAACGAAGAAGCGGCCAGGGGTGAACGGACGGAAGGACGAGATGAAACAGAAGGGGGCTTCAAACTGTCCGAAGAAAGGTGTGAAGTCGGAGTCGTAGTCCCAGGAGTCTGGATAACCTCTGCTCTAACTTTGCCGACAACTTGCCGAACGGCGCCTTGAGTGTGAGTAACAATCATGGGAGCTTCGTTCAAGAAGTCGCTAGAGTAGCTTGCGTTCGAGGCATATGAAACTCTGGACATGCCCGAGCGTTCAGAATGAGCGTAACACGGAGAGGGCTCGCTCAAAGTGTCGAGAGAGCGCTGAGGACTGTCCAACACGAGATCCGTGGGGCGAGCGGGACGCATTGGAGAATTGGAATTGAAGGAACCGGAGTCTGAATGGGGAGAAGGCGGCTGAACAGAACCTGGGCATACGAGGGCAATAGGAATAACGTTGGTGCCGTTTGTGGTTGTGGAAGTTGTCTGAATGGACTGTCCATCGTCGAATGGATTGCCTTTGGATTGCCTACCAGAGGCACGACGACTGGAGGGGGTAGAAGGACCTTGAGAACGTGGATCGAGATCGATGACACTTTCACTGGTGGAGTACACTCGGACCGTATTTGTCGGCGTCCCGGGTGTCGTCGGGGGTGACTGAGGCTTTTCTATCGGGTCAGGACGATTGAGGACGGCTGCCGCTGGAGCAGGAACGTCCTGTTTGGTTTCGACAGCAGCGTCGTGGGACTGACGAGCACGTAGACGACGGCGGTACAAGAAAAAGACGACCAAAGCGCCTATCAAGACGAGTAATACCGCGACTATTGCTCCAGCGAGGGCGCCTGAGCTGATGCCACTGCTGGTAGCGGCGGTACTGCTCGAGGGACTGGGTTGACAAGTGAACGTAGGACAAGCATTACAGGACCTGAAGGAACGGTTCAAACGCGACAGAGAGACGAGTTCAGGTTACGAACTGGGAGATCTGGATGCAAGTCTCGTCGGCAGAACAGCTGCAGGCAGGCGGTTTCGATGGGCAGGAGACACACTGCTGCCTTGGGTAAACGTCGAGTCGCATGAAGAAAGAGCAAAGAAAAAAGAGACAAAAGAGCGTGTAGGTTGTAGAGGATGGTGGTCGTTACGAGCAGGATCAGATTTCCCACACGACTTTGTGACAGGAAATACTGATATCGCTTCGGCATCACCCTCTTTTTCTAAAACTTAGTCGACCGTTTTAGCTCGAACGTCTAGACCCAGGCCAATACTTGGCACAAAGTATCATACTCGCCCCGTTTCATATTGTACTCAGTTTCCGTGTGAACGCTCTTGCTCTGATGACGTGGTTGTGCCATCCGCAGTCATGTCCGACGCCACATACGCTATCGCAGTAGACGGCCTGTCCTACTATCACGGCGCAGCCGGTGCGCCCTCTCTTTCAAACATTTCCATTCAACTTCCACGGGGGTCCAGAACGGTCATAGTCGGTGCAAACGGAGGTAAATTCATGTTCGCACTTTCCCGCGAGTTCGTAAACTTCATTTGGGGACAGCCGGAAAGTCCACCTTACTTCAAATCCTCGCTGGAAAACGTCTCATCAAAGATGCTGATGTCCGCATAAAGGGAAGGGATGTGTTCCGGGACTCACCTCCTGGCGTCGCTTTCCTCGGGACAGAATGGTGGGTTGATCCTCGGCCATGCTCTCACCTCTATATCCTCTTTCGTTCAGGGCAATGAATCCTGTGGTTCGCGGCGATATAGTGGTATCCACCTTCTTAGACTCCGTAGGAGGCTATAGACACAAAGAACGCAGGGACAGGCTGCTTGATATCCTGGATATAGATCTAGATTGGCATATGCATGCAATATCTGACGGTGAACGCCGACGCGTTCAGCTCTGCATGGGTCTCATGGCCCCTTGGGACGTTCTGTTATTAGATGAGGTCAGTTCGTTTCCAGCGGCATTTTCCAGTGCTTATTCCGTACATCATCGTCAGGTTACGGTCGATTTAGATGTCTTGGTTCGCGACGAGTTGCTGAGGTTCCTTCGAAACGATAGCATTGAACGTGGAGCGACTATCCTTTGTAGGTGCTTATTGTATCCCTAGGAATATCGGCTTATCCGTGTGAAGATGCCACTCACATATATGACGGACTTGGCTCGTTTCCAACCCATGTTGCACATATGCGTCTTGGCACCTTCTTGACAGTACCTACTCCTTGGCCATTTAATCCTTCTGAAACTACCAGTTACCAGTCGTTATACCACGTTGCCTTGCAGTGGCTCAAAGAGGACCGCGACCATCGTCGAGGGCTCGAAAAGCAGGGCTACAAGGCACGAGGGGCTCGGCGAGGTGTTCGTGGTGATTTCTGCTTTTCGTCGCGGCCCCTGATCGATAGTTTCAGGATGTTCCAACAGATTCGGAGGCTTTCTACAAGCGGCAGGTGTTCAATATACAGCTATAGTCTCCGATACTGATCTCTTTTCTTTTCTTTTCTTTTTAGTTACGACTACGCTAATTAGACCGTCAGACTTGGATATACCCAGTGGGTAAATGACTCGCATTCAACTGCCTAGTGTATTGGCTTCAACAGCAGTGTAATCAGGGCCATGTAATTATCGTTATTCAACTAATACCCATCGTTTCCTATCATCCAGGACATGGAACCCCCGTTTGAACCACTGATGAAAGGCACCCCATTTCGATTTCTTACATCGATGAATTGCTCGTTATAGCCTACGTTAGTTATGAGCCCAGGAATTGAGCCTCGGGGGCCGTCGTTTCAGACACGTTTGAAACCAGATCTTTTGATGTTATTACAAACTACAAAACAATCGCGGATAGTGAGCCGTCATCTCTAGTCAGTGAATGACTCCTTGTCGTCGTCCCAGCCAAATATCTCTGGGGCGATCCCGAGCTCATGGAGCATGGTGCCGAGAGTTCGGCAACGGACCTCCTCGTCGTTTTCTTCAGAGGCCGTTCGCCCCGCAGTGTAAAGAACCACAGATGAATCTAGGTCACGAGATTCTTCGTTCGCATCGTCGAGCCTGTTATCCCAGCCCCAGGACGCGTTTCCGCAGTCTCTACTTTCCCAGCCGTATGGCCCGCGGGTTAATGCTACCCTTCTTTCAAAGTCGCCAGCGTCCTTGGTAGCATCCCAGACGTCATAAGCAGCTTCTCTGCCCGCCTCTATCCATTTTGTTGCCAGTCGGGTAAGAACCTCTTCTTCTTTTTCTTCCTTGACTTTGATGGCTCGTTTAAGCAGTTGTAGCTTGCGTTCGAGAGCTTGGAGCTCCGGTGTAAGACGGATAGTGCGTGCGTCCGCAGGAAGAACTCTGTTAACGAGCGGTGATTTGAATTGGGTAACTGATTTCGATACATTCAAAGCCCTGGACTGTGCAGGAAGTGGATGAGCGGTAGGTCCCTTTGAGCTGATCTTCTCGCGGTTTGTTTCAGGCGTGGTTCTTATGGTCGTTTTAGCCCCCCTATCGTTCATGGTCCGAGCTGGTCTATCTGTAGTGGTGGAAAGCTTCGATGGTGGACGAAACGGGGCCGTTAATTTTTTGAATTGGCGGTGTTGGAAAGCCAAGGTTGGGTGCTTCGGGACAGGGGGTGGAAAAATGCAAGGGTCCAGTTTCTGCACCGTCTTGGAATACCTGTGCCTGGGAGATGTAATGATACATACCGGACGTTTGATTGATTGTGTTTCATGCAATTCATCAGGCTACGGCAGAGCGTCAATGATTGAGAGCGAAAACAAATTCTTAGTCGACCGTACGTCACTTTGGGGAGTAGGTCGCTTTCTGGGGGATGGTTCAGCCTCGGTAGAGGGAGGATTCATCTGCGAACAGTCTCTGTCGGTCTCTAGTACTGTTTCCACCTCAGCCGTGTCCTCAGTCGTGACGTGGATTTCGGATTCTAGACGAGATCCATCTTGTGTAACGAATTCCGCGTGATCGCATTGTGGGAGGACCTGAGAGCTCGCTAATCCCACTAGATCAGCAGCCATCATCTGTAGAACATCAGTTCAATAATTGTCTTTCCGGGGAGTGAATTTCCCAGACCATTTCCGAGGATTTAACGCTTCTAATCGAGGACTGAGACGATGCGCAAGGAGAGGAAGAAAGCAGATGGGGAGGACTAGAGCTGGGAGGTAGGGATGAGGGAAAATCTTCGCAGACATACTCGAGCTCTTCCCGATTTTCTTTGTCTGACAAAGGAGTAAGACCTGAATTGTCCATTCCTGCATTCAGCATCCAAGTGCAATTGAAATCGTTGTCCGAGTCTGCTTCTCTACCTTTATGCGAAGACGTCGTTCCTGCGCGCAACAATGTTGATTCGTGGGGACAAACAATCGGACGAGCCTCCATATCGCCAACATCCAACTCATCGTTGATTTTCGGCGGCGTAAATTCTCTCATAGAAGCTTCCGCAGAGTCAAATAAGGGCTGTGGTAAGGGGTGAGTACTGAAAACACATGATTTTCAAGCATCTGCATTACGGCGTCTTCGGAAACCACAGGCAGAAAGACCTCATCAAAACTGTTTTGCGGATTTGTGTGGTGGTGTTCGTGATCTATTACAGTTCTTCCCATTCGAATTTCCAAGGACTTCTGCTCGGACTGCATATATGCGCGTAAACAACGAGGATACTCGATGAATGATATGTACCTCGAACGGACGGATTGGATATCGCCTCGCGTCAACCGAGACACCATTAACGTCCGTCCTGAGAACTGAACGAGCCTGCACATATGCGCGTCAGCGTCCAATAAAAGTTGCTCTTAGAGCCTTACATCAACGGGAAACGCTTCAAAACCATCTAGGGGCAGCTCATCTTTGTGCAAAGCGGCGTCACCATCCCCATGTTCGTGAACCGTGGTAGAGCTCTCAGCCAACGTGTTCTGACTGGTATCCCCCGAGGTCAGAAGAACATCAGCGTGAGTGTCCATATCACAAGAGCTTTGGGGCTAATCGAGGATGGAATAACAGCACAGGTGCAGAGCAGCGGAAAACCTCAAGACATCGAGTCACGTGGCCAGAAATAAGCTGCCCAGTTGACGGAATGCCTCCCCTGCTCATGCCAACGAACACTGGCGATCAACCTAGCTCTGTCGTAACATTGCGCCCGCTGCTCAGCCCGTTCTGGCCAAAGTCCAGGAGACGCGTGATCGGGTTCGCGCAGCAGGAGATTGTTAAGGCGACGGAGATGGCGATGATCTCGGATTTGAGCTGAGAGACGGTTGGAGAACCACGCGGTATGTCTCAAAAAGTAAAGGCGGACAAAGAATGAATGTCTATTTCGCAAGCACCTGTCATTTACGGACTGTGCGGACCCGGGGATCACCTTTCTCACTGCGCTTGCGCAGCTTCTCTTGCCGTTTGCTCACCGTGTGTTTCTCCTCGGCAGATGCTTTTGAGGAGTCATCCGATGACCGACCGAGCATGGGGCTGACAAAGTTGCTCCAAATTTTGAATGCGGCGTACGTTGGGATCTCAGATATATTCAACATCTCCCAAGACAGAAAGAGGGCAAAGAACACATACCAGCAGGTAAAAGTACCAAAACCATTCACCAAATGCACCGCTTCCGACTTGACACGCCCCTACAAGCGTAGGTGAGTTAAATGAGCACAGGTAGGTTGCGAGCGTACAAGTGACATATAAAACATCGAAACACCATTCCGTGACACCAGGTTGGTTGAGGTCTTCGCCGGAGGAAATTACTGCTCCGGTTGTGGGGTCACGCCGCGATGTTCCAATTCGTTCCAGGTATCGAGACAAGAATAGCGCAGGCAAATATGTCACAACGTATATAGCCAATGAACCCTTTGAGGGGGGTAGAGAGCCTCGTCTAAACAAGAGACGGAGAAAGATCGATATGACGGTGGGGAGGAACATCCCTAGGCGAATATTTCTAATAGCCTGCTCATTCTGGCCGGCTGGAGACAAGTCAGCGTTGATTTTTTCCCTCTCGTTGGGAGTGATACGTACCTATACGTTTCGCAGCACCTTGAGCCATTGTGTGTTGGCGAAAGACGATATCTGTGTACCGAAGGAAAATGTGCAGGTATTGATGATAGTATTTGGTAAATAGCAAGTTGCAGTGAACCATTTCATCTGCCTCTCGTTCTCCATTTGCACCGGTGGGCTGAAACCAGTTGTCTATGTGACACTTTATTATGGATCGGATGCAAGAAGAGAATGGAGTCGTCGAGTTAGCACAGGTGGCCCTCGAAGCTAGCAAGGAACACTTGGCTACTCTACAGACATACACGCAGGGACTCGAAGCCGAGCTGGCAAAATGCGACAAACTACTTGTATGCCGTTCCGTCTTTCTCGAGTGCCCATTTGATAAACACGAAACACAGGAGGTTGTCGATAACATCGACGAGTGCGAACTGGATACAGGGCCTTCCGTCACTATACCCGGTTCCGTCAGGGCAACAACGCCAATCGCAACGAGAGAGTTGCTTTCACCTGTATGTGTGTGCAACACATTTCCTTGCTTTAAGTAACATTTTCTCCTGTTCAGGATTCTCCATTTTATAAAGACGCTTTAAAACGCAGTCGTTATCAAAGCGTTAGTGAAGTGCACCCAAGTATGTCACATTCCGGTCTCATCATTTACATCCAACCCGTTTAACAGTGAAGCCCAAGGAGTTGGAAGCCCTCGCAGAAGCCGTACGAGCCGAGAATTCTCGCAGACACGCATTGAATGTCCAAAGAGGGTATGTCCATCGTTGCGCATTCGTTTCGTCTCTTATCTTTTCGACATCAGGGGGCCCTCAGCATTATCAGAAATTGATGTACAAATGCCTGATGTTCTCGGGTTGGATGCAGAGGACATTGATTGGAACAGAGTCGCGGAAAAGGTATCGTTCTATTCTCACTACGTTGGTGGACTACTCAACGCTCGTAGGTGTCGGCTGTCTCCATGACCACGCGCTCAGCAGGAGAGTGTGAGATACGGTGGCTTGGGGAACAGCATCCCGAACTTAATCACGGACCTTGGAGCCCAGACGAAATTAAGAAGGTCAAGTCTCTTGTCGCTGAATACGTAGACGGCCAGCCGGACTGGGAGACCATAGCTGAGAAACTAGGGGTGAGATCAACGTCTTTGGCATTTTCTGGAATCTCACGTGTTGGGGTCAGACGAGACGAACACCTTTAGATTGCATGCGGCACGCGACTTCACGCAAAGTGCACCGGTGGACGGAGGAAGCTGACGAGCGTCTTCTCAAAGCTATCCGTATGTATGGCCACGACAACTGGTATCTTGGTTCGTTTTCGTCCTCCTGTTTTATACTATTGTTGAAACTCCGTTTAATATAGTTGCGCGCTATGTATCGGAGGATGCGACTCCATCGCAATGCAACAGTAGGTTTCAAAAGACGCTAGACGACTCGATCAAACGAACCAGCTGGACCCCAGAGGAAGATGCCCGTCTTTCCGCTGCCGTCGCCGCCTATGGTTCGTCCTGGATAGATGTTGCTGCTAATGTACCAGGTCGACACAACGATCAATGTCGAGATCGCTGGACTGAACAACTAAATCCAACCATAAATAAGGCTCCATGGTCCGAAGCGGAAGACAGATCTTTGCTTGATTATGTACGTGAAGACGGGGATGCCTCTTGGAAGGAGATTTCTGAGCGTCTCCGCAATGGCAGGACAGAAACTATGGTAATGTAGCATTTTTCCGCTTTCCCCGTGCCATCAAAACATTAGTTTTCTAGTGTCGTAACCGATATGCAGCTCTGCAAAGAGGCACGAAGACTGTTAGAGCGACTACCGCCGTCGATCCTGGATTGGTCCAAGCAACAAGTCCAAATGCCCTTCAGTTTAAATCATCTTTCCCTGATCCGCCCCGCTCTCCAACAATGCCGACCCCACCAGAAAATCGTCAACCACAGCGACTCGTGTTCCTTGAGCCGGTGATAAGTTCGGATCCGGACTCGCATAAATATCTTAGGTCCCGCTCATCCCAATCCGTAACGACGCCCCAAACGACGACTAATGACATTTTATCCTCAATCGCCTCTGAGCCGTCGAAGAGGAGAAAAACGCGGTCAAAGTTTAAAATTTCCTCGACAAAGGTTCAGCAAGGTTCCAAAAGTTGAACTTGGTCAAACCCCATGCGCCAAACGTCGGACGTTATTGATTGCCGTGGGTCTAGTGTCTGCGCCGCAATTTGGTTTCAACTACAACGTTAAAGATCGAGGGAAATGAACTCGAAAAGGGAAAACCAACGTAGTGAAGTACCTAGGACTAGGTAAATAGTGGATCACTGGTTCAGCTTCCATCGTTTTCGAGGGTAGATCGATGCTTCCCAATTGACTATATATCCAAGTAGCTCAGCATCCTCTTGCCCTAAATTGTCCTCTGTAGCTGTCAACAGGTTTTTGAGGGATTCCTGGACCAGTCCTGCAGTCTTGAGTTTACGTTCGAGAGATGGCAGAGCTGCCTTCTTTGGCGGTGATGCCTGTAGCACGAGTTAGCAGGAACCGACGGGATCGACTTTGACAACGCACTGGCGTCTTCAAATATGTATGTTTTGGTGGGAGAGGCGGGAAATAAGGTGGAAGAGATCGTAACGTGGTTGGTATGATCGGCGGCGTGCCCTCGTCATCGGACGAGAGCAACTCTGGCGAGGGTGAGCGTGAAGGCGGAAACTCCAAAGATGACTCTGTTATCACGCCTGGAACAAAATTCAACACGAGATCGCCCAACGATGGCCAATACTGACGAGCGGATCGAGAAGCAAGGGCGACCGTGTGCAGGTCTTTTCCCCTTAGCCCCCTGTCGTTGCACGCGAGGAAAATATCCGCAGCCGTAGGCACCGCCCTGTTGGCCAGATTTGCATACTCGTGGGCTTGTTCGTACAGCGCCTGGACAACTGACGTGAAATGGATAGTATTCGCACGGAAGACGATTCCAAAGAAAACGTACACGCGACGACCTCGAGTTGCAGCCTGTCGAGTGCCCGAGACTCGGCAGACTCGAACTGTAGGGATTGCAATTGCGACACGATCAGACGGCGGATTTCGCTGGACGCGATTTGGGGCGATATCGTGGGTATGTCGGGTGCGGTCGTGGGTGCCAGGGACGGACTGGGAGGCTTGGCTGGTGGAAGGGGGTAGAGGGGATAGCCAGGCGGGGCCTGTTGAAAGTGGGCGGTGAAGTGAGGGAGCGCAGCCGTGGTCGCCATGGGCTGCTGACCAGGGGGAATTGGATAGGCTGGGTAGGGAGCCTGGTAAGTTCCATAGGATGGGTAGCCTGTGAACATGGTGGGATGATGCAAGCCCCACGGTGCGGTCAACCTTTTCTTCTTCTCTCCTAATGGTTCTTGAAACCTTGTTTGCATCCAAACAAGTCCGTGCCAGCAGACCCAGTATCGTAGGGCCCGATACCCCAGAAGAACCATATCCGATTCATCTTCAAGGGATCGTACAACATGGTTTCGGAAGAGGGAGCAAAGATCTAGGATGTCCGACCGGTGCGTCTCGTCTCGTTCAACCGTCTCTCATCTACTCTCTTACGTCCCCAGCCAATCTACCCGACGAATCCGTCGCTCACATGGCCACCATCGCCAAACCGGGAGTATACTATGGATACGCACGCATATACCCCGTGAATGGCCAGCCACCAGAAGACCTTGCTGTGTTACCCATGGTCATGAGTTTGGGGTGGAATCCATTCTACAAGAACGAACGGATGACAGCAGTACGTACTATACCCTGAGTCTTTGCAAACGCTCACTCTTCGTCCAGGAGATTCACGTCATGCACGAGTTTGCCTCCGACTTTTACGGGTGCGAATTGAAGGCGCTCGTGCTGGGATACATCCGTCCCGAGCTTGATTACATCTCCCGAGGTTAGACCGCCGTTGCGCCCAAGTGTTCAGTCACTAACGCGAGAAAACAGAGGCCCTCATAGACGACATAGAGACTGATAAGAAAGTATCCCTCAACTCGCTGGCACGACCAGGCTACGAAAAGTACGCGTCTGACCCATTCTTCGACACGAAGGAATAGTACCGTTATATACCGCACCTGGTCGCTAGAATAAACGTGTCAATTGTTGCATAGCGAGACAAACGACCGCGCTCGTGCCTGTCTATACTCGTCTCTTTTTCTTCGATCGCGTCCCACCAATCTTTATTTTCGTCCTGTCCTCGACCTCGACGACCAACGGACGTATTCTGTCCCCCTCGCTCGTCAAAAACACACCCTCGACAGCAATCCTGCCCTTTCCAAACCCTGCAAAGTGCAGCGCGAGCGATATACGCCCACGTTCCTTGACGACCTCCTCCAGCCGCCGAAACGCGTGCACTGCGCACTGATACCCCGCCTCGTGCGACTTGCGGTTCGCGCCCTTGAACCCACAACTTCCGCCGCTCCACCAGCCTTGGGGTAAGAGCCTCCCGTCGGGACCGCACAGATAGACTTTGGTGTTGTTCCTGCTGAAGATGCCGTGGAAGTGGTACTTTGGGAGCGGGGCAACCGTTCTAGAGATCTGGGCAGACGCTCTAGATTGCGTGATGGGGTTGGGGACGGCGTCCAAGGGGAGGGGTCCAGTCGGGGGGAGCTCTAGGCCAGGCAGCGTCGGGGCGGTAGACAACGTGCTGGTCCTACGTAGAGTGTTCCGCAGAGGTGCAGTCCATCGCAAGATCATTCTAAAAAGACAAAAATGCCGTGGGAATGTTGAACCTGGTCGGACATCACCGGAAGCACACCATTTTTCCTCTTCATCCACCGAAAACAATGGCAGTACGTAGCAGCCCTTTTGCGCACCGAGATTTATACTTATACGCCGTCAGTTCTCCAGCGCATTTTACAATACGTTCGCAAAGCGGAACAGTGCGTCGTATGGGTGTTTTTATGAGGAATCATGTTCACATGTGCAGGTGTATTCGTCAGTACCATCTTTGCCGGCGCGTTCGCGTTCGGCGTCGGTTTCGACGTTGCAGTTCAATCGTTCTGGGACCAGTGGAACAAGGGCGTAAGTTGTAGCCGCGCTTCTTGCCCGCGCTCGACCTGACGAATTTTCTACCAGCGGCAATGGAAGGACATCCGTGCCAACTATATCCAGAGTGACGATGCGTGACGGGTCCCTTGTCGCAGCACTTGATGTCCAGTCAATAGAATCATTATTTTACATGAGCAAGTCGTGCAGCGCGAGAAATCGCGGTAATTGCTCGTAACAATGCATGGATGCAACATCTAGAGGCATAGGAGATACAAAACTTGTGGGAAGAAAAAGTCTACACCATGTCAATAAAGTGCTGATAGAAATTGATTAATTGTGAAAGAGAGAGAACGGAGTACGGTGACCAGAACCTCATGTGGACAGCATTCCCGGGTCCCCATCATCAGACTCCAGGGAGAATATTTCATCAAAGATTTCCTTGCCGTCCAACATCAGTGGAGGGAGTTGTAGAGCGTCAACAAAAGGGTCGTCTCTGGAGAGCTTGATCCTCCGCATTCGCTCGTCGTTCCAAATTTTCTCCAACGTCTCCGTCAGATTTTTCAAGCCAAACAAAAATCCACGATCAGGTTCTTTGGGGTAGTGTGGCGGGAAACGAGCATAGATGATGCCAGTCTCTGCGTCGACTTCGGCTTGATATCCCTGTGAGCTCGACACCTGATGAACTACCGGTCGGTCTAGCGGAGGCGGATAGGAAGCCCAGTCCCGTCCCGTGGTGGTATGCGCAAAGTCGACGATGCGAACGTTGACCTCTCCACGTTTCCGCTTTCCTCCAGACCGTTTGCCCACTGGTCCGAAGAGAATGTCTTCGCTGTGCGTGCGTCGTAGAGATGAACAAGCTGCGACTTGGCTTTTGGGTCGCGTCTGTGAACGTTCCAGCGATTCCCCACGTTGACTCCGCGACGACGGGTGTTCCATAGCCGACGTTCGAAAGGCTTCCTGGGCCTCGCGATCTCCGTCGTATATTAGAAGGAGGCTGCAGCCGTAAAATCTGAAACCCTTCAATCGACTAATGATGCGCGCGAGCGCGTACAGCTTTTGGAGTAAGATCGGAATGTGCCAAATAAGGAGACGTTCCCCATCGTGTAGGAAAGAAGAAAGTAATGAGGGGAACTCCTCCGCACGAATGTCACGGCCCATATATTTGTTTTGGGTAACGTAAGATTGTGTGGCGTGGTTCCACACCTGTGTATAACTTGTCAGCACTCAGCGGCCCCGTAGTTTGATGGGAACGAACCTGCATGCCACACACGCGTGCACCAAGTGGGCGGCTGGTCGTGCGGTCACATTTCTTGCGCTGACTCTTTTTCTTCGCTGGGGTGGCGTCCATGCCATACTGCCGAGTCCCCATCTTCAAGTCCAACACACAAGAACGCTTCAAACGGCCAGTTAGGTCCTCCATGAGAATAAAGTGATGTTGACGTGGTACGGAGTTGGAACTTCTGTTTGACAAAACTGGCCGATTGGGAGGTGGTGCAGAGGATCTTGACCGAGCAAACAACGGTGGGATCCCATTTTCGTCACCTAAAGCAAAGTTTGACCGTTCTCGACCGACAAAGTCATCCAGCTTATTATAGTCTATGTCAAACGGGCTGTTATGTCCATCGTGACCCATCCCGCTGTCGCTTCGTGCTCTTCGAAGGGTCGAAGTGTAACCATTCATTTCCTCTCTCTTGAGCCGTTCGACTGGACTTGTGGGTTGTCCGCGCGACGTCGAGCGCGGCTGCCGAGATGACAGTGGCACGCGTCCTTGCCGAGTGGACACCTCTCTTTCGTCCGCTGTACGCAACCACCCAGGTTTGCAACGACGGTGGAACCTTCGCAAGATAGTGCTGAAGATGTGGTCCTTTAGTTTGGTATTCACAGTCGTGGATCCCGTGCCTCCAAACCAGTTTGGCTGTGACCCGATGGCAAACTCCGAACGAAAGGGGCGGAGATCATGTCGGCCGGCAGGGTCATCTGATGTGATAATTCTCCACGTTGACCCCGAGTTCACGGCATTTTCCGCACGGCACGGATCGCATTCATCGAGCGGGAGTGTGGATTGGCGAGTGAGGGAGAGCCGCTCGGAATGTGGCGTCGCAGAGTCCTGGTTCTGTATCAACGCTGGACTCGACGCCGTTGCACCAGAAAGCTGCGTCGAGTGCAAACGTTGGCAGGCACGTACAGGCCTGGGCGACTCTGAGCGATCATGGAGGTGGGAGCGAGATAGTAACCATTTAGGGATGATATGACGGTTGCGATCCAACGCCACCTCAGGCAACTCTGCTTCTTCGATCGTCTCTGATTCATTGCTCAGATCGCCGAAGTCGCCATGGTGCAAAGGTGGGTTGCCGAATGCGTAATCTGGTTCACTGATGGTCCTTTGTACGACAGAGCCAGAAAGGTGAGATACGGAAACGGGAAACGAGGCAGATGGATCCGATGCGAGAGGTGACGAGGAGCCCTTGATGACGCGACGGTACGTCACCAACATGACGCCGAGATATCGCGGGATGAAGCCAAGAAGGGGTGGTGTTTCTCGCTCGACGGCCTCGTAGAACTGGTTCTCGCGGGAGACGAGGGGCTGGCAAGGTAAGTATTAGTTGGGTGAGATGGGACACGACATGTACTGACCTTGCACACGGCTCTCT
The DNA here is from genome assembly GCA_038090335.1 of Solioccasus polychromus. NCBI lineage: Eukaryota > Fungi > Basidiomycota > Agaricomycetes > Boletales > Boletaceae > Solioccasus > Solioccasus polychromus. The sequence continues at coordinate 29,886 of JBBPMM010000044.1, forward strand.
TGGTGAATTTGTAGATGGCACTGTGGCCACCAACCTGATTGCGGAAAGGCCGCAAGGGGATATGAGGAAGGCTTTCCTCGGAATCTCCATATACCATATTCAAGGAATCAGCGTTCCAGACGGTTTCATCCTCTGACTTGGGGGTCAAAGATAGTCGGAGCTTGTGAGCATTGTCAGGCGAAACAATTGAAGTATCCGCGACGTGAGAAAATGACAGTGGGTGTTCTGAAGTTCCAGACGTGGTAGACATGCCGGAAGTGATTGACGATGTTTCCCAAGCAGAGTCGTCGTCGGTGGACCACGGGGAGGGGGATCGGGTTGGGGATCGCTCTGGGATGCGTGTAGGGGTGGGTGTCCGTGAGTGAAGTGCAAGGTGTGTACTACTGGTGCGAGAGTGATCGGACAAGGTGGCCGAGTCTGGGGCAGGATTGTAGAGAGCCAAGGGAGGTATGCGATCTGTTGGAGAGCGGGAGGGAGAGGGAGAGGGTGGATATGCCCGAGAGCGGGGTCGAATGCACGGGGATTGGGGGACCGTGATCGGGGAAGGTTTTGGAGAGGAGAGATGGGGATCAGGGGACGACAAATCGGAAGCTCGTCGCCTACGCCGGCCTCGAATGATTTGATCTTTGCGCCAATGAGACGGATCAGAAAAAGGTGCGAGGGAGCGCAGGGGGAATAAGTCGGGGTCCCATTTAGAGTGGGGGACGTTCTCCAAAGCGGTCGCACTTCGTTCTCTGCGGAGAGCAGCCGTTTCCGGATCTGGCCAGTCCGCTCGTTTAACGAACTCATATCTAGCTTCAGCGACAGCGTCGTTTGGGTGGGAGGTGGTAAGACGACGCTTGCCTAGAGAGGTTTCAGGCCGTGGCAGATGCCGAGGCCTCTCTTCGGACTCTTTGAAGAGCTGGAGGGACTCGGCGACCTTGCGGCCTATTCCGGCCGTAGAGGGTGCTGGGGAATGGGAGTGGTCAGAAGACGAGGAGGAAGAGGAGAATGAAAAGCGTCGCGGTGTTTTCAGGCGGGAGGAAGAAGAAGGGCCCGGGGAGGGGGGCGGGTCTGTTCGCATGATGAAAATGACGACTAGGAGGACTGAACGAGTGTCTGATGAGTCAGCAACGCATATCATTCCACATACCGTTTGTCGTCGCTGTCAGCCACGACGTCGAGACGACAGAACGGACAGAAACGAGCCTCGTTCAATTTTACGTGTCCACTTTTCTACTATCGCCGCGATACCACGCGGTGTCTTGGGTCCCTGCGCACGTTTGCACGACCGAACCACTCAGCGTCTACCCAATCATCTCCACCAACATGCTCTCGTTCCGGAATAACCCTCCTCGTCCTTCTCAAATTCACAAACCCTAAAATTCCTTTCTCACGCCCTTTGCCAGCCACCAGGGTGATGTCATCTCTCGCCCCCCCCAACTAGTATCTTCTTCCCTTCTCTCTGGCCTCGAGGTTCACTTGGCGGCCAAATGAACCACCGTTTCAAGACACACATGGTGCCAAAATCAAACTGAATGGTTCGTTTCCCTCTGAAAACGTGGGTTCATCTATAGGTCCCCGCTCCAGACACGTGTGTGCCATCAAATCTTTGTCGCTCGCGTCCGAGGCGCACTGCCTACCATCGGGCGAATCTCGTCATCTTTGCAACGTTGCACACTCGTCTTGTCATCCTCGATACATTATAAAGTGGTCCTCTTGTACCACCTAGAATAGCTATAAGTAGGGTAATCGTGCAGCTAGATCCATGGCGGTCAAACGAGCGTCTTCGCAAGGCGTGCGTGCCGGATGGAATACAGGCGACCCGCAAGGATGACGGGACCAGGTATGATGAGACTCTGCGGTGTCCGTGACGTGGATGCGATGATGCAATCGAAAAATGCCCCAAACTTGATGATGCCACACAATAGTCAGCACACGTCAATTTCAATGTCTTCGTCAACCGCTTGCAACACTGCCCCGCCCTCCAACCCGTCAACATCGTTTCCAAGCTTTCTCCTCTTCGTCGCCCGCCCCTCGTCATCCTCGTCTTCCGTAACAATGATCGGCGTTTGCAGCTTGGTGTCCGACATTGGCACAGGTACAAGTGGACCACCATCCACACAAGCCGCAACACTCTCCTTTACCACGCCCTCAACCGTCGACATGCAAAAATCCGATAGATTGGACGATGTCGTCCGCTGGGAAGGTGCATGCGTAACCGATGCCCTAGGTGCAGGTACCTGAGATGGGGACGGCCCACTTCTCAGGGGTAGCGGTGAAGTAGTGAACGGGCTTGATAGTTCCGTTGCATCGCCCTTGCTAGCTTTCGTCGCTCCCTTCTCTAGGACAACCGCCTTCTTTCTCTTCTTCTTCCCCATTCGTTCCTTCAAGTATCGTACAATGTGTCCCTGCAACACTTCGAGCGCTTTCTGAGCCCCCATTTCCTCGAGCGCTTTCAGTTGCTCCGGTCCAAGTGAGGAGAAGATCACAGGAGAAAGAACAAGAGAATTGTTGTGCAATACAATAGGAGGCGGCTCTTGAGTACTGCCCGAGGGCTGGATTGACGGAGCAGGACCAACAACAATCGGTAGACATACAGAAGGTGGAAGAGCAGCAAACGGAGAGCCAGAGCCCGAGGGAGATGATTCGGATGAAGCAGAGGCCACCCCGGGTATGGAAATACTCGTCAATGCGGGCTGTGAGCCTTCAGTCGGTTCAGACTTGGTCTTTTGTCCGGCGTCAACGTTCCCCGTGATCACACCTCTCGGTATGGTCGTGAATGGGCTTGACAGTATTTGTGACCCAGCAGGTTGTCCATGCGATAGAGCCTTATTAGATACCAACTTGGGAGGAAATGCCAGGGGCGTAGATGTCAGTGGCGGTGGCAGCGGCCCCATGCCACTTTTAACGCTCCGCTTGAGTGGCGGGTCGAGAGGGACTGCCTTGTCCTTCTTCCTGGACCCCTTACTGGTGCCTTCCTTGCCACCAGATGGGAGCGCCGACGATGACGTAGACTGAGATTGGGCCTGAGCAGCCGCACGAGCCTCTTGTTCTTCAAACGTATGCTCGTACTGGGCGTCGACGGACCAGAAAAAGCCTTTACCATGCTCTCCAGTGCTGCGTTCCATCTTTTTGAACGCGCGTCCCGACGATAGGTTGTGGCGAACAGAATTCTGGATTGATACGCAGAAATGTATCAGCAAGACATCATTCGATACAAGAGCAAGGAACTCGAGCAGAGTCGTGTGCAGATTACAAAGAAAAAGTGCTACGCACCTCCCAACCGGCACCTTCGTTGTAACGATACCAGTCATAATTATCCATCATCCATCCGCATATATCCTGCAACGTTGCTTTCCCTCCCATTGCCTTTATAGCTCGATAACATAATTGAGCGTACGTAAATGGGGGCTTTGGCGGCATCACATCAGGCTTTGGAAGTGCATGGTGAGACTTTTTGCGTTTCTTGGACGTCGGTGCAGTGGACTTAGATAAGGAAGTGGACGTGGAAGTTGAAGGGGCCTTCGTGCGGGTAATTGCATTGGAATTCGGAAGCTGGGGATCCGGAGAACGGGGAGGTTTCGGCGGAGGCAATGCGGGGGCTGTACGTGGCGAGGGGGAATGAGATGGCAAGGACGACGGAGGGGAGATGGAGGTGATGTCGACAAACGGAGAGCGAGCGCGCTGGACGGATGAGACGGAGGATGGAGAAGGCGAGTCTTCGAGCGTGGCTGGAGGAGGAAGTACAAAGTGGAACGTTCGCGAGGCTATCTGAATCTGAGACCTGGAACAATATGAGGTTCGGAGGGGAGGATGGAGAAAGAAACGGACCTCTCGCCGAGAGGCACTCGACTGCCAGCGCCAGACCAAACACCGTCGACCCAAGCGCCGTTGCGTCCGATTACGACGAGCACAAAGCGCGCCTCTTCCTCCTCGTACTCTATCCTGGCGTGCAGACGCGATACGCTCTTGAGCGGACCAAGGTCGACATCAACAGGGCTCTGAGCGGAAGAGGGACCGTCTGCGCCGTTGAGGGAGGCAGACGTCGGGGGGAGACACCTCCTTCCGATGGTGACCGTGAGAGTCTGAAGGAAGAAGGTGATGTTGGGGAAGACAAGGGAGTAGTAGGCGCTGATCTTGGCGGGCACGTCGGGGGCATTGTCGGCGGGAACGGCGGGGAGAACGTCGTTGGCATTGGGCGGAGAGGAAACGGCGGCGGGGGACATCGAGGACAAAAAGGTCAACTTGACGGCGACGACGAGGACGAGCGCGACTGAGGGGCCACCTCGGTGTGCGACCAACAAAGGGGGGGTCGCATCACGTGATAATCAAACGTGCATTGCCAACGTGTCTACACTCTATCTATACATCATGCACCAATCGTCGCTCTCCCAAGCGCTCCAGGAATCGACGATATCGAACTGGGAGGAATAATTCCAACTTCCGTCACAACAGCTGTAATGCACGACGGAGGTGTCAAATCGTACAGTGGACTCAAAATCGACAGGTTCGGTCGTGGCGACGTTGAGGACGGCGTTGGCGCTACGCACCCACACGTTTGTCTCAGTAAACCCCAAAATATTCCACATTGACGCTCACCTAGCTCGTTCTTGCTTACACCGTCCCAACGAATACTCTCTGCAAACTTGTATGTCTCGCAGCATACCACAATGGGGATATTCCTTGACTTGGCCATCATGGCAACCATCGCCGTTCCGGCCCGCGAAAAAACTGCGCCATTCGCGTGCAGAGAGTGCGCACCAACAAACAACGTTGTCGTGTGCGGCAACACGGATGGCAGTGATGGCAAGAGAAGATAGGTGCACGGAACTGATGCGGTCGTGAGGGATCGCAGCAACGCCTTGCCTGGGAGAGCAACACATCAACATTCGCTTCACGCTCGGCAGATAAAGATAGGTATACCTTCAAGCATAGGTCGTGAATCGACAACAATGACGGAAAATCTCTTGCCAGATGCCCATGCATGCAATATTACTTTCTCGACTACTGATGATCTGCGAGCACGTAAACATGTGCACCAAGTCAGGCTCGCAAATGTACCGACCGTGCATAAGTGAGGATGACATCTCCGTCCTTGATTTTTTTCCCGGCTGTTTCTTGTATCACTTGATCAGCGAGAAGGATCCGATCGCGGATGTAATTGTCGATCGTATCACAGAGCGCATCTTTCGCCTATGGTTTGTTCAGACGTGCGCAGATCGAAGAAGAAGAAAAAAACTAACGTCTTGTTCAGGCAAGTCGATATCTGAACCACTGATTTCGAGTTTGAGTTGTCTGATTGCATTTCCCATCGAGACTGACATTGGTCTTGCAGATACGAGGTGTGTGATCTGCGGTGAGAGATGGGTCATAAGGTGACGGGAGAGCGTGTTGTTACGAGGCGTCACATAATGTTGGATGACCTAGCGTGCGGATCAGCCAAGGGACTGCACAAGTGATCCTGGGTACGTACGGTCTTGAAAGCAGTCAACATGGCAATACACCGAGCATTCGCACCGGTGATTTTGAACTCTGCAAACTGTATTCCAAGGCGCATTATGGCTGGGTGGATATCGCCCTTGGTGGTAAGAGGCGGTTTGGGTGTACCAAAGTGGGAGAAGATGCGTAGTCCACGGGGAGTCTCGTCGATCTGGACACTATGGTGTGGAGCCTCCTTGGGCTCACCCTTTCCGGGCCTTGTTATGGGTTCCTTTCCGGATTTCTTGGGGGTAGCGGCAGATGGGGGCACGGTGCCCTTTCCACTGATGCTAGCGTTCTGCTTGTGAGAGAGCGTGGGCTTTGAGGATGTGGGCTGTCCAGCCGCGGCCTTGGCTGCCGCCTTTGCGGCGCGTTGCGCTTCCTGCTGTTCCCGACGCTCTGCCTTGGACATTTGTTTCTGGGACTTGGGGGGTGGAACTGTGGGATTTGAGGAAGACATGTCTACTGGTGCTGTTGTGAGTTTGAGTGATGCGGTAAGCGGAATTGCGATCGTCTCGGTGGTGGTCGTCATCGTGCGATCGTCTGAGCCCCTGCTCGTCCTTTGCGAAAGTGTTCGGTTGAGTCATTTGCATCATCGTGAGAGTATATCATGTAATAAACACCCATTTTAGGTAGGGGGCGGGGCAGCAGTGCACGTCGGCGTCGGCATCGAGTCGCTCTTTCTCTTCTTCCACCACAATCATGGTTTGTACGCCTACCTTAGTGTTCTCAACTCTTGCTCACCCTCCTTTCTTCCAGGGTGTTCCCGCATTATTCCGCTGGCTCAGCAAAAAGTACCCCAGAATTGGCACGTCCTCGTACTATCTCCCTCAAACTATCACGGCTGAGCTGCTTTTCCCTAGTTACTTCTGTCCGCGAGGAAGACGAAGCCGAAGCCCTGGATGCCCTCGGAGAACTTATCAAACTCCCAGTTGACATCACTACTCCAAACCCAAATGGAGTCGAGTTCGACAACCTCTACCTCGACATGAACGGCATTGTGCGTCTCAACATCCTTTAAGACACATGTTCTCACCTTTTTCCAGGTACATCCGTGTACTCACCCAGAGGGCAAGGCATGTCCTCTCTTCGGGGTCCTGAGAGCCCAATTACTGACTTCATTTCCTTAGCCTCCGCCCGAGACAGAAGAGGAAATGATGGTGGAAGTCTTCAAGTACACGAACCGCGTTGTGAACATGATCAGACCACGCAAACTCCTCTTCATGGCAATCGGTTTGCCCTAAACTATTATCACCCACATTTTCCGCTCACATTTCCCCTGTCCAGACGGCGTGGCTCCGCGTGCAAAGATGAATCAACAACGTTCGCGTCGTTTCAGGTCTGCTCAAGAAGCAAAGGACAAGGCCGAAGCTCGCAAACTAGCTCTCGCCGAATGGGAAGGTAAGTACAGTTCGCTTTTTGCCCTACATGTCTCAACGTTTCCCTTGTTGATAGCAATGGGCAAGGTCGTCAGTGATGAAGAAAAGCACAAGGAAGCATGGGACTCTAATGCCATTACGCCAGGCACTCCATTCATGGACCTCCTCGCAGCTTCACTGAGATATTGGGTTGTTGAAAAGATGAACACTGATTCAGGATGGAAAGATGTATATTTTGTTTTACCCTTTATCAATTGTTGTTGATCTACCCCTTTCCTGCAGCTTCAAGTTATTATATCAGACGCAAGCGTACCTGGAGAGGGAGAGCATAAAATCATGGATTTCATCCGGAGACAACGTTCAAACCAGGGTCATGATCCTAACACAAAGCACGTGATTTATGGCCTGGTATGTTTACTATTTCACTTTCATCCGTTTCCTTTGGACAGATTTGCTTGTCTTTTCAGGACGCTGATCTCATCATGCTTGCGCTTGCGACCCACGAGCCATATTTCCGTGTACTGCGGGAGGATGTGTTCGCTCAGGACAAATCGACTGCTTGTCGAATATGTGGTGAAGAGGGACATTACGCCGCGCAATGTCCTGGACCTAAGCCAAGTAATCTCGTCGAGAAACCCAAACCTACCCCTCCTGAGAAAAAACCATTTATATTTCTCGATGTTTCCATTCTACGAGAATATCTTGAAACGGAGCTTTATGTTCCCCGAGCACCCTTTTCTTTCAATTTCGAGCAAGCGATTGATGATTGGGTGCTGTTAATTTTCTTTGTCGGCAATGACTTTTTGCCACATCTACCTAGTTTGGAGATCAGAGAAGGCGCGATTGATACATTGCTCAGCATCTGGAAAATGGAGCTCCCGAGGATGGGTGGATATATGACAGATCACGGCAGATTGGTGCTCGAGAGGGCAGAGATAATCCTCGAGGGGTTGGCAAGGAGGGAAGATGACATATTTAGGAGACGGCGGGAAGGTATGTGAAGCCGGCGCCTCCCCTCGCTCGTTCGGCTCGATGGATTTTAACTGAGTGCCCAAGGCTGACACCACATCTTAGCCGAGAACCGTCAGGATCACGAATCCAAGCGACGTCGTATTGACAATAACAAAAGTGCTAATGGTTTTTCTGACATTCGGAATATGTCTGGTCCATCCCCTGCCCTTGGGATCAATGGTCCGGTTCATAATAACTTTGCGGCAAAGGCGGACTCGATCGGCCTTGGTGCGCCATCGACAGCAGAGTCCAAGACCAACGCACCAGCTGCCGCACAGGCGTTGGCTGGTAGCAACCGGGACGTAGTTGCAAATCGCGCAGCGATCAGGCTAGCCAACATGAGTGCAGCGGAAGTCCTAAAAGCTGAGCTCGCAGGCCTGGTACCTGTGAAACCCGGCACGTTGGCCACAAAAGTGCAGACGCCCGAACTTGATGCTTCTGATTCAGCCTCGGATTTTGACGTTCCCGGTCTTGGAAATGTAGACCAATCTACCGCAACGTCCCAGCCGCTTGCTCAATCGCCGGATGAGTCTATGGTGTCGATGTCTACTTCGAGCCGAAAACGGAGTGCGACAGAGGTTGAAATGGAAGATACACAGATTGATGTCGAGGAGGACATCGTCGTCGTCGGGGAGAACGATAGTTCAGTGGAGGATGAGGAACCTTCTTATGCTATGGTCGTTCGAGCTGATGGCTCTGTCGAACAAGTAGACAACGTCAGGTGCAGTTTTTTTTTTTCATGATTGACTTTAAGAGGATGAACGATTGCGCGGCTTTAGGTTGTACGAACCTGGTTACAAGGATCGTTATTATCAGCAAAAGTTCGGTGTACCGAGTTCTGACGTTGAATTCAGGAAAAAGTTGGTTATTCTTTCCTGCTTATAAATACTCTTCTAATACTTTGAGTCAGGATCGCTCAATATTATGTGGAAGGTCTTGCTTGGGTGTTGCATTATTACTACCAAGGGGTAAGCTATGAGGTGCTAGTTTGCGAGAACACTTATATAATTCTCTTTAAAGACACCTTCTTGGCAGTGGTATTATCCTTTCCATTTTGCCCCCTTTGCATCAGATTTCGAGGATATGAAGGCTATGAATGTTAGCTTCACCCTTGGGCAGCCATTTAAGCCTTATGAGCAACTCATGGGGGTATTCCCTCCAGCTTCCAAGAAGCATATCCCAGCTGTCTTCCATGAACTCATGACCTCACCCACTTCACCCATAATCGACTTTTATCCCACCTCGTTCCAGATTGACATGAATGGAAAAAAAATGTTATGGCAAGGTGTTGCTCTACTTCCCTTCATTGATGAGAAAAGACTTTTGGATGCCATGTCGGAAAGATATCCGTTACTCTCCGAGGACGAAGTGAGAAGGAATAGTTGGGGCAGCAATGCCATGTATGTGTCGGATGAACATAGGCTATATCCGTTTTTCGAGAGCCTATACGGAAAGCGGAAAGACAAACAGGTCAATGATTTCGTATGCCTTCAATCTGATCTCACATAGTTCTGCAGCCGGTACCAGTTCCCATAAAAGATTCAAAAGGCATCAGCGGTAGTGCACTCCCGAATCCTGACTGCATTCCGGGATCGACTTTCTACTCCCCACTGACACTGGTGGATCTCCACGACATCAAGAACGACAGATCGTTGTCCGTTCTGTACTACTTCCCTAAACAACTTACTCCTCACCGCTCGATATTGTTGCCCGGAGTGCAAAAACCCCCGTCACAACTCACCTCTGAGGACTTGGATCCCCGGGCGAGACGCGCATCGCGTGGAGGCCGTGACATGGACCGCGGAAACGGACGAGGAGGTCCCATCAACCGTGGCTCGTATGGAAGCGGGCCGCATCCAAACGCGAACGGATACCCGCCGCCAGCGTACGGACAACCGCCGAGGCCGCCGCCGTACTCGCAGTCGCAGTCTGGCTTTGGCGGGCACGGGTGGAACGGGAGGCCGCCGATGCCGAACTATGGTGGGCCTGGAGGTGGACCTCAGGGTTCTCCGCGGGGCGGGTACCGAGGCGGTCCTCGAGGTGGGTATGGGCCTCCTCAGGGTCATTCTCAGTCGTATGGACGGGGAGGGTATGGCGGTGGTAACAGCTATGGTGGACCAGGGCCTGCTCAAGGGTATGGTGGTTACGGCTCTGCGAATGGCCACGGTCGTGGTGCACACGGCGGCTATGGGAATAGCGGCGGTTCTTACCATACAGCTCCAAGAGGGAGAGGCCGCGGTGGATGGTAAAGTAGTAACTTATACTTGTATATTCACACTGATTCTCGGAGGCTCGCGGAAGAACGACCTGAGATATGCTGCATAATAGACTCAGATATCTATCAATCCTAGTATACATGATTTACAGCAGGACGTCAAGTACGGGCGAATTTTCCCGTTACAACAAACTTCCCCGTTAGTGGTGAAGTGGAAAACACGGGTGTTGCGAAATTTCGTTTCAAACCGTTAGGCATAGTAACCGTGTTGACCAGGACCTGGGGTGTCTCTGGGGTGCACGTACGTCAGATAGAGGGCATATGTCTTTTCAAGCTCCTTGGCCTTCTTCCGGAGTCTCTTCTCCTTCTTGCGCCTCCTCTTCTCCTCCTTCTTTTCCTTGCGCCGCCTCCTGGACTCTGTCAAGTCAACACCGCGACCATAGCCCGCGTACCTATCCGTCTCGGATTCAGAGTCGGACGTCGAAGAAGACGACGAGTCGGAAGACAAGTCCGGGTGCAGTCCAGGCAGATTGTAATCGACGGTGCCCGCATTCGCGCCCGAGCGGCGCTCGCGGCCCTTGTACAAGACGACTTCGACTCGACGGGTGATGAAAAAGCTCGAGTTCCACAAGTCTATCAGATCAGCCACGAGAGAGGAGCGCTTCGGCGCAGGCCCACGCGAGAACTCAGGAATGGGCATTTTTCCGGCCCACGCGAGTGCGAGATCCTGGGGATGGGTTCAGATGAAATATTCGGAATGTAATCGTGGGCGGAACACGTACGTTCATGAACCTGATCCAATCTTGGTGATATACATCATGCGTCTCCAGAACGAGAGGCATCCTCGGGATCTGGTCATAGAACTGCTCCATCTCTTGGATTTTCATAGTGCTGAATGGCGTGTACGACTGAGCTGCATTAGCGGGGCGGGAGAAGGCCTCAGGGGCGGGAAGCTGTTGCTCTGCGCCTGGGACAGTACTGGGCATACGAGGGGACGTCGGGAATGCCACGCCGGGTGGACCTGGCATTGGTGACGGCGCACGAGAACGGGAAAAGGGCTGTCCTTCTAGTACATGTCCAGGAGGATAGACGTTAGAATTTCCAGGACCATATGGAGAGGGTGCGCGGGGGAAGGGAGAGGTAGAGCGCTGAGGCGGGCCTCTCGAGGGGGGAATTGGAGATGGTGCACGAGCGCTGTAAGGGGGTTGACTCGGTACATACGGAGAGGGTGCTCTAGCAATTGGCTCAGTAGGAGGACGACCATATGGGGAGGCCGCTCTGGCAATCGGCTCTACTGGAGGAGGGCGGCCGTAGGGTGATGGTGCTCTAGCAATTGGCTCAGTAGGTGGGCGACCGTATGGCGAGGCTGCTCTTGCGATGGGATCACGTTGGCCATAGGGTGAAGCCGCCCTTGCGATCGGGTCAGGACCGCCCGGATAAGACGAGACTTCCTGGGGGCGTGGGTTTGGGGAAGTAGTGTAAGTTGGTTGGCGGAAAGGAGAAGGGGCACGATTGTACGGGCTGCCTCCAGAACCCGGGTAACCACTAGTGGGGCTCTGATATGACGGCGCCGATGGTGCGTAGGCGCTGGGTGGACCATAAACAGAGGTACGATCCCCTCCACTTGTCGAGTATTTTCTCTGGCGAGAGGTGTACTTTACGTCCCTCTCGATGTCGAGCTCGGTGAACTTGCGTTCAAGATCTGCAGAATGACTACTCGGGCTGTGGGAAAAGGCGCCGTAAGGAGCTCCAGGGTGGCCGTACACAGGAGGAGCATCGCCGTAGAAACTGCGACGGCGTTCTCTCGTTTGGATTTCCCTGTCGCGTGCAGCGCGGAGCTCAACCTCCTGCATATCCTTGTCGAACTGCTTCGAGAGCCGCCTTATCGAATCTTTCTCTTCCTTCTTCCTGCGTTTCTCTTCCGATTTCTGCCTGTCTCGGATGAGACGACACCCAAATCGTTTAGAAAGGAAAATACCATTTTTCGAGTGCACTCTCATCATCCCTGGAGAGGTAACCACGGTTCCACGATGCAGCGAACTCCTGCACGGGGCATCAATTGAAAATAAAAGGTGGACTGGGTAGTGCGACCCACCGCATTTGCTGGGGTAGCACCAGCAGGCAGGATTTGCGTGGCTTCGGCTGGAATCCACTGAATGCCGCTGACCACCCCTTGTGGAGTTTGGTAGCTAGAGAACGTCAATGGGAGCTCCGAAAGAGCAAACCAAAGGCCTACCGCGCAGAAACAGCTCTGTTCATTGAATATGTCGTAAATCAGATTGAGAGACCAACGCGCAGTGAGGCTTACTTGAATGGATGGTAGGTAACCTGACCATCCGGACTCGTCGAGGTGGTATAAGTGATCGACCCTGGCTGTATCTGGCCACCAGCAGGCGGAGAGAAAGGCTGGGGCATGTCAAACGTGCTCATGGTGGATTAGAGGAAGGGCGAGAGGAAGAAAGGGTAAGAGAGGGTAGCGCCCTTTTGTTCTCTCGCCGGCTCGGATAAGATAATCTCGTACAGGATGCCTCGTGCCATCAGGTGCCTATATCGAGTCCATCTCCGCATTCACACCCTGACCCTGTTAGACTTGGATAATCGATGACTTGGGTACTGGGACGACGAACTTCAACTGATTCCTATAGGAAGAATCGACGACAGCGTAATAGATTCTACGCGCGACCACCATTCAAAGTCACCCCCAGGGTTAAAGCCCTGACGACGTCAATCGATGCATCGATATCGGGACTACTAAGACGTTCCACTGCCTCATGTACCACTGTCATGCCGTGGACACGGATCTCGATGGAAAAACTCCAAAGGTCGTGACTGAGACCGACATGTTGAAACACGCAATTAGAGTTGGTCAAACCGTGCACCACACATCAAATAGATTACTGTGTCTGTATGTAGCATGTCCGAGCAGAAGAAAGCGGTTCCTAGTCGATTTCATGAAAAACGCCACCAAAGGAGGATAATGAACAATATAGCCACAGCACCAAATGGTGCATATTGTCGTATCATGGCTTGAAGGTTAATGTTTTTTGCCGCCTTGCGATACTTTTCTGATTCCGAGCGAAGCGACGTGGAGAGGTGCGACATTTCTAAAGAAACGGTAAACCCTCGATACAAAGTGGACAAAAACAATCTTACTATCCAACGAGTCCCCTCGCCAAAGGAGTTCCTCCATATTCTTCGTCATGATCCGGGTGACATCCTGCAGCTCATCATTGAGCCTTTCCAAGTTTGATCCCCCCGCAGCATTCGCAGCCCTGGTATCCCTATACAACCGCGCAGTCTTTGACATGAATGTGTCTTGATCAATGCTTATAAGTAAATGCCTCGCGACTGAATCACTAGTACGAACCAAATCCAACGAAAGCGTAAGGCTTCCGTACCGAGTCCACTTTCGAGCCGTACGACAAGGAAAACTCTTTGGATAGCTCTTCGAGGTAAGAAAACGCCAGCTTCCGCGGATACGACTTGTCTGCAATGGTCAGGAATACAACATTGTCTGCGAGGAGGTAGCTGAGACAAACGTTAGTGCCCGAAAGGTTATTTGGGGAGAAAATGGAGCTCACTGAAGTGTATATTGACCGCTTTCGATGGAGCACCGTGGTTCAGAATTGGGTGTAATGCGCCTGAATATCAGCTTAGCCTGCTGTTTGTGTTCCTGCAGCGCTTGCTCTGTCTAGGGATGTCTCGGTCGTCGGCATTGCGTAAGATGAGCGACTAACAGACCTGCTCGTCGTCGACACTCGCCGCAAGCGGCAGAGCATCGGTAGCGCGGACTATGATGGTGGAGCGAACCATTCTTGACGGTACAATTACTCGTTGTCCATCGTTGACGGCGACACGCTAGCACCGGAGTCACGTGATTCGCGACAGAGGCAGTGCATAACGTAGAGCATTGAGCTTGCTTGAAACACACTGTCGTCGACATATTAACTGGTGGTGTTGAAATAATTTGACACAACCTCCGGACGTCGGCAGTGCCTCATCTTTAGCTTTTTCTCTTTCCATCATGTCTCTGTTCGACGTTCGAAAGCAAGTGCGTAGGTGCTCCTGGTAGAATCGACTTGGAAATTAAACGCGGTTCTTCAGCTCGCTTTCTATGGTTCCTATCATTCTCATCCCGTCAACGTGGCCATCCACATCTTCGGCGTTCCGGCTCTTCTCTGGTAACGTCGCTTTCCTTCTCTTCTTTAAACTTGCTTCATTCCCGACACGTGGTCACCCCAGGAGTGCATTGGTGCTCGCCACCCTCATACCCTCTCCCGCCTTTCTTCCTTCTGCCCAATATGTCTTTAGCAAGTACCTCGTCTTCGACTCCAACACACCCGCGCTTGTCACGGCACTCTATTTGTTCTACTACCTCCTCCTCGATCCCGTGGCAGCCGTAAGCTCGCAATCGGCTCTCACATCAGTCGACTCATTAGCCACTTTAATAAGATCCTTTATGCGCCACAAATGATCCTGTCGCTGTTGTCGGCAACGGCGTATGCATACCGCCCCGATGGGATCAGGAATGCGATCATCGTTCAGGTCGTTTCGTGGATCGCTCAGTTCCTTGGTCACGGTCTCGCAGAGGGCCGCGCTCCGGCGTTGCTTGACAATATTCTTGGTGGTAGGTTCCATGGCTCTGTTCCACCGACGCACTACTCATGCCATCCGTAAAGCTTTCGTGCTTGCTCCCTTTTTCGTCCACTTGGAATTGCTATTCAAGCTTGGTTACCGCCCGGAACTGCAGAAGCAGCTCAAGAACGACGTTGGCAAGGAGATCACGCGGTTACGCAGAGAGCAAGCCGAGAAGCGTAGGGCGGCGGAGAAGAAGGCAAACTAGTAGGCTAATTCGTCGTTGGGGTGTCGCTGACTACGAGAAAGCTCTGACGCATTTGCCGATGTGAACGCAAGGTTTGATATGAATTTGTGTGGAATGGATACCTAATTTTATTATTTCTGTGCATTGTATTACTATCTACCTACACTTTCACCTTCGAATTTACTAGTCAGATTGCAGGATTTATGTGCCCATATGACTCTCAGAACGCTTACTACTCCCGGAATATCAATCACATGCTGTCCTCGCTCATGGGATAACCGATTATCTGAGTTGACAGATTACATCAATACAATTCACCTCACATGCTGGGCTCTTTCATTCTACACCGGCGAAAATTTGTATGAACGAACGTACAAGAATAGCAACGTAGCATATAGAAGAAATCGATCAAATATGTGAGACAATGTGGTCAGAAGTGCTCGGTGCATCCAACACCTCGTCTCTACGGCCATCGCTCGATGTTACGAGTGATCATCAAATTAGGCTTGCCGGAGGAGGAAGAGCCGGTTCCCCAATGGGGGTGACATAACACGATGTCAGACCACCATCCACTTTGAAATCCGTACCCTATAAAATACGCATGAGGAATGTACTGTCGCGCCACGAGCTGAGATGACGAACCGTCATGTAGCTACTTTCATCGCTCGCCACTGATGTCACAGGGTTGAGAAGTAGACACATGTGCAACTCAGTGAGACGTACAGAAAAGGGCAGCGTTTGCCTGTTCCACCGCTTCACCGAAGCGGCCCATAGGGAGATGAACGAGACGGCGGTTCTTTTTCTCGTCGGTATTCAAGAAATCCATAAGAAGGGCTAAGGCGTTAGTCCAGGTCAGGTCGCATATTCTCGAGAGGGATCGACCACTCACGTGTCTTGAGGGGACCACTAACGTTAAAATCCGTCTGAGGTGACAAAAGCCGACTGATAAGAATTGGACATACGGGCAAAGAGAGTTTACGCGGATTCCTTCTCGAGCATGTACCATGGCGAGTTCACGAGTCATTGCAAGTACAGCGCCCTCGGATCAGATTCAGGCTCAGCAGGATATCAATTCAATAACATGTGTACCTTCGACGCGGTGTCTGTCGCAAGGGATCAGCGATCACATGCTTGCAAGGATGTTCTAGAGCACCTACAGGCCAGCTGGGGTGTGGCAGCTCCCATAATAGCCACGAAGCTCGCTGTGTTGATGATGCTTCCTCCAGAACGCAGACCCTTTGACTCATCCACGGGATTTTGGCGCATCGCAAGAATCGCATACTTGCATCCCCACCAAACACCCTTGACGTTGATCGACATTGTAAGATCCCAAATTCGCTCCTCCGTATTGAGAGCATTATCATCGTTCGGGTGCATGATTCCTGCACAGGATGATCAGAAGGAATATCTGAGGACTGTGCAAGTATCCGACTCACCAGCATTGTTGAACTAGAAAGATGTGTGAATGGCGATTGTCAGTAAATCGCCCGAAGGAGACCCGTACGGCGTACCATGATATCGAGCCTGCCAAATTCTTTGACGGCAAAATCTACGGCAGCTTTGATGTTCTCTTCTTTCGACACGTCGGCTTTGATCGCCAACGCCCTCGCATTCGGATATTTCTCCTTGATCAATGATACGCCTTTTTCAACTGCAGACAAGTTCAAGTCTAAAAGCAAGACACTCGCGCCCTCCCTTGCGAAAAGGAGTGACGACTCGAGCCCGATCCCGCTGTTGGTGATTGTCTGTCTCGCGAGACAGCGAACGTGAACTAGGAACTCACGACCCGGCACCCGTGATGAGCGCAGACTATGATCAGATATCAGCACCGTCTGAAGCAGGTGAGCCATCGTCAGACGAACTTTGTGTTGAAGGCGACCGGCCATTGCGATAAAGAGATAAAAAAGCGGTCGCGTGGTGGTATTTATTTGGTTTATCGGAGCGGAACGTAATCCGAAAGTCGTTGATCCGGAGCCTTGGCACTATCATGATACCAGCGGCAGTAAGTTAGTAGAAATCCGACTAGCTCAAACTTTTAGACCAACTAGACCCAATTCCCGTCATGGATATTGCGACACTTTCCATCATCACTTGCCAAGTCATCGCGTTCTCTGCAGTAGGCCAGCCCAGTTCCAATCTGGGCCAGGCGGGTCTCATCGCCGAACACATAAATACCTTCGTGGGCTGAAATCGCGTCCAGCCATTCTTTCTTCTTCCCTCTTCTTCTTCCTTGCAGATCACGCTCTCTTAAAACACCATGACGCTCACCGACCGCTTGCGGCCGCGAGTATACTCCGCCCGTTATCCTAGATGGATGGTTGGCAGGCCACTCCTTTACATGTCCTCTGCGCTTGCATCGCTGGGTGATGCAATGTTTGGCTATGGGCAGGGTATTATAGCTGCTGTGCAGGTCCAGCCGTCGTTCATCCACCGCATGTTTGGGAAGACGGTGACGCTAGCCCAGATCCAGGAAGGAGACACAGGTGTTGACCCCTGGGTTCAAGGTGCGTTCTCCTCAGTCTCATGTGCTGTACCATTCACAAGTACCACCCAGCCATCACTGTATCGTGTCTGAATATCACCGCGTTCTTTGCGTCGTTTTTGGCGGCCTATATCTGTGATGTCATGGGTAGACGCATGTCAGTTCGTCTCGGTGCATCCATGTATCTCATCGCCGCTTTCATCCAAATTTTCGCACCCAACCTTGGGGTTTTGATCGCTGGTCGATCAATTCAAGGAATCGGCGTCGGCATCCTTTCTATGACCGTTCCAGTCTTGCAGTGCGAAATCGCTCCCGGTCATGCTCGTGGCCTCTTCGTCTGTATAGAGTACATCTGCCTAAACCTCGGTTATGCAGTCTCTGCCTGGGTTGGTTTCGGTTTCTTCTTTGCCATCCCTTCCGAGATCTCCTGGAGAGGTCCATACGTCGTACAAGCTGCACTTACCGCTATCCTCGTAGCTTGGACCTTCGTTCTCCCGGAGACGCCAAGATGGCTCATAGCAAACGGCTTCGAGCGAGAAGGCTTGCAAGTCCTGGCAGATCTCCACGCAGCTGGCGATACGAGAAACTCGAACGTCGTCGCGACATACATAGAAATCATTTCCGCCGTTGACTATGAGCGCAAGATGGGCGAAGCGACCTGGGGACAGGTCTTTTGTCAATACACTCGTCGCGCAATCGTTGGCATCACTTGTCAAATGTTCGCACAGCTCAACGGCATCAACGCTATCCTGTATTTCTTGCCGTCCAACCTGACTCGCGCAGGCTTCAGCATCTCCCGCTCCCTCCTCTATGCCGGCGCCTGCGCCTTGATCTATTGTGCCGGAACCATCCCCGCGATGCTTCTCATCGACAAGTGGGGTCGCCGTGCTCTCCTTCTCATCGGAAGCATCGTGCTAGCAGCATCCCTCTTTATCATCGGCGGTCTCCAGTTCTATGCTGACAGCCTCCCCGAAGGACCACTACGCATCCCTGCTGCAGACGGTCTCTTCTTCGGAGTCTGCCTATATCTCTTCTTCTTCGGCGCTACTTGGGGACCTGGTCCTTGGCTCCTCGGTGCTGAAATCTTCCCTCTTCGCGCGCGCGCCAAAGGCATGTCATTGAGCACGGGCACCAATTGGTTCTTCAACTTCATCATCGCGTTCATCACGCCGCCGCTATTCGGGGCCATGGGTGCAGGGTACTACTTCCTGTTGGTTGGCTTCTGTATCGTCTCGTTCATAGTTGTCTGGTTCGTCTACCCCGAGACCGCACACAGGACGCTCGAGGAGCTAAGCCAAGTCTTTGGAGACCGGGTCACCGAAAACGAGAAGCTCGCGCGGGTGGTTACTGGGAACGGCATGGATACAACCAAAGCAGTAGCGGCATCCGTTCTCACTGTTCGAGTCGACAATTCAGAGCTGATGCTGCGAATATCCGAGGATGTTGGAGACGGTACCGGGTCGGATAAGAACCTTTCAGCCATACGCGAAGTCGAAGTTGTCCCTCGTTCGCGGATCGTATAGTCATGATCACCAGCCATGTTCAGACGTACAACTCATGTAACAGTGCCAGTAATCGATAGATCTATCAGGGTGACAGAAATAGTACCGATGGCTTAAATTCGTAGGGATCCGGGAAAGTCTGCGGGATAACTTTCATCGCCAGGAAACATGTGGATGAAATCCCGAACAACTGAGGGCAAAGACTCTGAGTGTAGGAGGGGCTGTTCTGCATTAGATAGGTAAGAGGCACTCGATCCGCTGCCTTCAGGGGGTTGTGTAAACGCCGGAATCGAAGCTGCGATGGCAATGCGTGATCTGGCAGGTGAAACGAGAGGAGAGATGATCGGAGGTGGGAAATCTTCCCTAGCCTCTCCAGAGGGGCGCCTGCGTCGCTGTTTCCGGCCAATCTCAGCAACGCAACGAAGGATCTCGGTGTCGGATTCTGCTTCCGTTGCCGAGTCGTCCTCCGTACTAGGAATGCCTCGAGCGCAACGAATTGGAGAATGTGCACTGCGAGGAGTGGGCGAATGATGGGGGGCCGAGATCATTTCTCGTGAAGACAAGCCATAGGTGACTAAACTATCTTTCATCTTCACCTGAAGGATGTCCGGGTCGGATTCAGATTCCGTCAGAGAGTCCTCTACGTGTGCAGGTGGGATATTCTCGATTGAATCACGGCGGATAGACCGCCGCGGCGACTTCTTGGGAGACAGGTACAACTTGCGTCGCGAAGGACTCAGGGAATTGGATAAGAGCTCATCCGGTACCTTTCTCGTTGTCAAGGAAGAACGAAGTAGTCTGGCGGGAGGGATGCTTGGCGATCCGACGGAAGTGGAACCAACCTCGTTAACAACCAGACTTTTTCGCTCTCTGGAACTGGGAGGAAGGATCTGAGCACGTTCACGTGGAGTGTATCTGGAACATTGTAAACGAAATGTAGAAGATATTTACATAAAACTCACTTTCCAGAAGATACACCCCCGACAGGAGTAGCGAGTTTACGAGGTGTTGATATTGTCAATTCCTTCTCCTCCAGGATTTGTGAAGAAACAACATGTTCAATGTGCCGAGAATGTCGCTTGCTTTTAGGTGTTGCGTCAGGATGAAGAAGGTACTGACTCTGAGAAGACTGAACAGGAATCATGGATATAATGCGGTCATCTGAGGGTCGACAATCCAAAGTCTTCGACTGGGTAAGGGGTAGCTTAAGTGGTGCAGGAGCAGTGCCTCGGGAAATGGAGGCGGCGCTTTTCTCGTGCGCACAAAAGGGATCTGCACAATCCACGGAGGAACATGGATGGTCCAAAGTCGAACGAAACGAAAACTGTGCATGTGGAGCATCGCGCACGGGCTCAGGTATCCTTCGTGATAATGTTCGAGGAGTCACGAGACCAGTCTCTGCTTGACGGAAAAATCGAAGACAAGGCGGGGACCGTCGCTGATTGGTGGACGGCATTGCACGAGTTGCACTGGGTAATTTAAGAATCTCTACACCATCATCTAATGTGGCCTCCGCCCCCCCGGAAACTGCATTCTGTTCCACAGAGGATGGCAAAACCTCAGTTGATAGTTCCTCGTGACGGGTACGTGTGCGCCTTCGAACGGAAGTGACTGGGGTTGGAAGCTGTAATCTAGACTGCCCTACAATGCTGTTTAACGGGCTCGTGGTAGCACGTTGATCATCGTTCTTCTTCCGCTTCGAGGAACGGGCCACTGACGGCGAGCCTTCAGTAGGTTTGTTCCTCTTGCACGAACTAGCGCGAGATTTGGTATCTTTGCTGGTCCTCGTGAAATAGGTCGTCAAAGGTAGTTCTTGCTGAGACAGATCCATGGAAAAAGAAGCCACGTCGGAGTTGACACGCTTTTCAAGGCCCGACAAGAAACACGTCGCGTTACGCGAAGGTCACGCATCACCCACCTCCATGACGATCGACATTGAACCACAGCTCAAAAAACGGAGAATGTCCGACTCGTCCCAAAATCCACTCTCGTCGCAACTTCTAGTCAAAAGACTTTCTGAAAAAGCCAAGATACCTACTCGTGGCTCAGCACTTGCAGCTGGGTATGACTTGTACAGGTTTGTCTTTTGCCTCTATTCTCTGAAACGTCGCGTTGAACTATCGCAAAGTGCCGAGAGAAAAACAATTCCTGCACGTGGAAAGGCACTAGTTGACACCCAGATTTCCGTCGCTGTCCCAGTTGGCACATACGGACGCGTCGCGCCACGTAGTGGGCTTGGTGCGCGTCGACGATTTTTGGCTGCATTCTTTCTGAAATACGACCCCTGTAGCCTCCAAATTCATGATTGATACTGGTGCCGGTGTCATTGACGCAGACTATCGTGGCACCGTCTTCGTTCTACTCTTCAACCTCTCTGATCAAGACTTCGAAGGTTAGTTCGGTTTGGGCACTCGGATGATATGCTAGTAACTGAGCAAAACTCTCAGTACAAGAAGGTGACCGCATTGCTCAGCTAGTTCTGGAGAAAATATGCACTCCAGAAGTTTTGGAAGTTGACGTGGGTCCCATTTCAAACGAGTCATCGTCTATGATGCTAACCATTGGAAAGAACCTTGATGAAACCCTCCGAGGTGCCAACGGTTTCGGGTCAACGGGTGGACACAAACAACTGACGGCGTGACCTATGTATTATATGTTGCATAATGTAGAGAGACGTTACTCGACACAAGACACCTATTCTGATCCACTGTTAGTCGGACGAGGGCCGTTAGCGCGAGATTGTCAAACTCAACGATTATGTTATCTCTCCCGATCGGTTTCTACGACATACATGCCATCCATCGATTGGTTGGCATAGTGCAATAGTTTCGTTCCGTGTACTTCTTCATCAAATGGATCCTTTGTCAAAGGGATTCCTGCGCTATCGGCCCAAATGCGCCCGTCTGGGATGGAATCATTCGTCGGACTGTCCACTTTGACAAGCTTGACGGCTTCAACTAGTCTGACCAGTCCATCCAGCTCATTTTTTGTAGTATCGTATTCAGGTGTGTCTTGTGCAGGGGGTAAAAGAGCAGAGAGCTCATGAAGACGCTGAAAGGTGGCAGATGACAAGGACGGGGAAGGGTATGAAGAGATGAGCTCTCTCAGAGACCATGTCGGTTTTAGCGGTATTCCACAAGCGTCTGTTCGCACTTGATGCAAGGCCCTCCTCGCGATCAACATGGCAGTGATAGAATGGTCGTGGGAATGTTGGCATTCTAGTACGCTTTGACAATGAATCAGGCAGCGACTCGCGCCTTCGTCAAACTTCTCCCCTCCCCTCTCCCTCCATCACTCCGGACCACACCTGCAAACCTTTATCAAGTACTCTCACGGCACCCCAATGATGGCGTCGGTCAAAAGGTTCATCAAATAAGATGGACAGAGAAGGGTATCGAAAACTGCTACTGGCAAGTGACCAAGACGCGCCTCAAAAACGAGGGTGCGCACGGCAAGGCGTGGGGAAAGCTAGTATGGAAAGGCAAGTCTGTGTGCGTAAGCACGTTCGTAGTACTGAGGTTGTGAATTCCAAGGCAAAATTGTGAGCGAGCACGAAGAAAGGATACCAGGATCCCTCAAGTACAAGTGGTCTACGGGGCGGTCGTGATCGATGGTGGGTCTATTCTTGTGACAACTGATTGCAACACGCCAATGTCCCTCTCAGTCCCTGCTATTGCATGTTTAATACGATTATTAGACTACTTAGTACTTTGCAATTACACTTGACGACCGTGACATGTGTGACACCGTTACATTTAATAGGTACTATCACGCATATTTGGGACCGACATAGCCTGCTTCCGACCACGCTCCATTGCACCCCCTGACTACTCTACCACCCTCACGCTCAAGAGGTCTCTCCGGATGGACTCGCGGAAACTCATTGATGCGCAGTTCAACCGCGCAGTAGAGATCGTGCAAGGTCTTCCGAAAACCGGTCCTATACAAACTGGCTACGAGGAAAAGCTAACGATGTACAGGTTCGCATTTCTTTGTCCAAATCCTATATACCACAGTGACACCCTTGTTTCCGGCGGTACAGCCTCTATAAGCAAGGTTCGGTCTCCCACCAGACGTTTCCATTGTTTCAGCTTACTATTTGCTA
The DNA here is from genome assembly GCA_038090335.1 of Solioccasus polychromus. Classification (NCBI taxonomy): domain Eukaryota; kingdom Fungi; phylum Basidiomycota; class Agaricomycetes; order Boletales; family Boletaceae; genus Solioccasus; species Solioccasus polychromus. Next base: position 52,862 of record JBBPMM010000044.1, read on the forward strand.
GCCACCGTCGGAAATGTCACTGGTATCCGTCCTGGAATTTTTGATATGTTGGGACGAGCAAAATGGTATACCACTCCATCTCCTTGTCATCTGTCTGGATCACGTGTTAATGGTCTCCTGTCACCAAAGGGATGCTTGGGCAAAACATCAGGACTTAGACCAATATGAAGCAAAGTGGCTATACGTCGATGCGTTGTTGAAGGTACCACGCACACCTCGCTTCCAATCACATCACATTTTGACATGATTTTGAGACTTTGAGCAAGTATTCGGACAAGACAGTTGCAAGGGACCTTATTGACGAATTAAGGTCCTACGGTGGCCATTCCGAGAATCTTGTATCAAGTTGTACGTGATTGGAATACTTTATTCGGGTCGTATCACGAATTCACTTCACATTCAGATACCGTGACCAGAACTGGATCGAGAAGCTCATCATCTTCCACTTCGACGGCCTCGGGAGACCATTCACCTATCCCGCCGTCCTTCGGACTTCATGGCTCCCAGCACCTGTCGGCCCATCAGCATCAACAATTCGGTGGCGTTGATGGCGAGGTCTTTGATGACATGGAAGTAGGTGATGAAACTCGCGATCTCCCAGTTGTGCGCGAGGTCTCTCAACAACGACCTGCTTCGTCCATCTCATTTTCCTCGCGATACAAGACTCCTCTTACGGGTTCGTTTGCACTTTCGCCTCCTCCACCACATCGAGCAAGTGTGCCTCCTATGCAACCCCTTCCTAATTTCGAAACGCCGTCCGCGTTTGCGAACCCGCAAGCGACCGCGCCGGCAACCACATCTGCATACGCCTCTTCCACGCCCCTCTCTTCTCGTGATTTAGCACCGCAGATCCTGTCTACTGGCCCTCACAGAAGCCTTCAGATAAGTTCTCGACACAGCGCTACGACCGGTGCACATTTAAGACCTCCCTCGCGGGCTACATCAGTTTCACTAGAACATGCCATGGAGAACATGCAAGCCCACCTTGCCGCCCTTACAGAGCGCATCGATACCCTTGAATCATCTCTCGCGACTCGTTCCCACTTGCAGGCTCAAAGCTCTAATTCGGTTCCCTCGCGAGCTCCTTCTGGTCGTGGCAGTCCTGCGGACTTAGGGTCTGTTCCTCAAATCTCTGAATGGGATGTCGATGACATGGGCCTTTGGAGCCTTGTCCTAAAACCCCTGCTCCGGAATCTCTCGTTCCTGCAACGTCTCCTGCTATTTTTCCTCCAAAACAATCAGAACAGGTCCCCTTTGCTAATTGTACTCAGGAGACTTTGCTTAGACATTTCATTCGTAATGGTCTTGGTTGGTGTCCTAAGGACCGTCTGGGTAAGGACGGGAACGAGACGGAAGGAAGTTGGAGCCGCTCTGGTCATGCTTTGGGGCGCCGTGACAGGAAAAGGGAAGATTCCTGTAGGGAAAAACATACGGTTGGGACACTAGTACCTTATTCACTTCGCATGGTATATCTATTCCAGTGCACGTTTGCAGGTCTCCTCTGGAGGTACTTTGCTGTTCAATTCGAAAGACGTGTGCATTTGATACGATGACTACATTCAGCTATGAATACAACTTCTGGTTACACTGCTAACGCTCAGGACATATCCACGACACAACGGATGCAATCTCCTCTCTGAACGGATAATCAACGACAAGATGCGCAATTCTCTCTAGAGGTGACTTACATGCATATCGTCGAATCCATCGTTGATCTCTTCAAACTTGCGGTGGTGAGTAACATACTCGTCAATTTTGAGCTTGCCACCGAGATAATCTGACGAATTCGATAAATGATCCGGAAGAATGAGGAAGCAAGGACAGTATACCTTCGACAAGACCAGGCAGTTCCGTACGGCCTTTTACTCCCCCAAACGCCGTTCCACGCCAAGTACGGCCAGTGACAAGTTGGAATCTAGACGATTTCGTCAGTCCTGACGCGCTAAAGTACATAAACTGACACCTCACGGCCTCGTGGAAATCTCCTGCCCGGCGGCTGCAACACCGATAACGGTGGACACACCCCATCCCTTGTGACAAGATTCCAAAGCTGCCCTCATGACATGCACATTCCCGGTGGCGTCGAAGGTGAAATCCAATCCACCGTCTGTAATCTCTACCAGGTAGTCCTGGATCCGTTTCCCTTGGGGGAGTTCTGTCGGGTTCACGAATTCGGTTGCGCCCATCTTGACGGCCCATTCTTTCTTTCCAGAGTTGACATCAATAGCAATGATACGGGAAGCACCGACGATAGAAGCTGTGGAAATGACGCCGAGGCCAATGGCGCCGCATCCAAAGACGGCTACGTTGGAACCCTCTGCAGGGGAATGAAAAGATTAGAAGAACGGTACTAGGGAGGGAGGCGGCGTACTGATTCCTGGTTGCTTCACGACCGCGCCCCAGGCGGTTGTAATACCACATCCAAGGAGGCAGACTTTATCAAGTGGTGCATTCTTGTTGACAGCAACCACGGAGACATCTGCGACAACGGTGTACTGTGAGAATGTGGAAGTGCCCATCTAGAAAACGACGGTTCGGCTCGATGCAAGAAATGTGGTAAGAAGCGACTCACAAAGTGGTGTACTGGTTTGCCCTTGCAAGTGAACCGGCTGGTGCTATCGGGCATAAGACCCTTTCCCTGAGTTGTCCGCACTGAACGTAGTGGAATTAGCATCCATTCAAGATTCGATATCATGTTGAACACCTTTTCCGCACAGATTCGTCTTCCCGCTCTTGCAAAACTTGCATTCACGACACTCTGGATGTGTATCAAAAGTGTAGTAAGAAGACTGGCGAAGAACGCCTCACCGGCGGTATACAAGGGAATGACATGGTCGCCCTTTCCGAACGAGATAAGGGAAATCAGACAGAGAAGCAGAGATACACGCACGGGAGCTACGCTGGTGACGCCTTCTCCCACTGATTCTACCTGATTTGAATTAAGTGGGGCGTAGATGGCGATATGTAGCGACTCACGATGCCTCCACCTTCGTGACCGAGAATCACAGGGAACAAACCCTGAAATAAACGAGATCGTAACGAAAAAATTTATGCATATCTCGACTTACGTACCTCGGGGTCCTTGCCACTGCGAGTGTACTCGTCGGTGTGGCAGATACCTGATGGGATAAGGTGCGTGTACCGCACAAGTGGTCTCCACTACGTACCAGTGTGAAGGATCTTGATTCGGACCTCGTGTTCTCTGGGCGGTGCGACCTCGACCTCCTCGATCTGGAGTGGTTCGCCTGCCCCCCAGCAGACCGCCGCCTTACACTTGATGACCTGTCCGACTGTATTCGCCATACCAGATGATGTGAGAGAAGAGCAAGTCCTGTGGGATCTGGCCGTCCGCCGTGTGTCTCTTTATCGTTCGCGGGTGTCCGATGTGAAGGTCAACGTTTATTTAGAGACCCTATCGATCGATGCTGTGCATACGATGGTCTTTCCAAACCTCTATTACAAGCGCGTATGTTTTTTTATTTCTCTCCCTTTCAGATTTCGATGCTACACGTCGCCCAGACCGCCGCTACCGCCAAAGCGTGCTACATATGCTACAAACCTGCCGTGACCGTTCTGGCGACAATCGACACTGCGGACTTTTTTTACGCATGTCCCGTTCACCTCGCTGATCGTGGGTTTGCAACACGTGCACCCGACCCGGAGCCCGAATCGAAGAAGCCCTCCGTTAGCTCAGAAGAGATCGCCAAAGTCAAGCATGAATGGGAAGAGAAGCAGCGCCAGAAGAAAGACAAGGCGCAGGGGAAGGATGGGGGCGAGACTGGCGGAGATGGGACAAAGGATGATCATACACGCAAAGATGTGGACGTTGGAACGAAAGCAGACTCAGAGGGTGGGGGCGAGAAAAAGCCTACAAGTACTGACTCCACACCAGACGCCATGCCGACACCCAAACCGACGCACGAACGATACATTTTGCATCGTGACATCTTTGCACTCAGAACCGCTGATCATCGCAGAAGAAGACAAGCAACTCAAACAAAGGATCTGGCTCCTCGCCTGCCCGGTGCGCCGAGAACTTCCATAGCCTGAAGCATGTTACATTGAATAGGGTTCCCACCGATCTATGCTACAACCTATACCATAGCCTGAACACCAAAACTACAAAGTGCCCCAGCAGCAAGACCAACCATCACAAAGGATCCACCCAGTGTTGCAGCAATGTCAACGTCTTCGCGGCGCCCCTTTAGCCTGGGATTATGCTCGAGTGACGAAGCAGCAAGCGTAGCTAGGCATGAGACATAGCCGTTGGTATACCCCATGATCAGCATGATAATCATGAACAGGACGTCAGAACCTATGACAGGCGAAATAAAAATTGTTGTCGCAGTTCGATCAACATTGCAAAGGAGGATTAGAGGAATGAACAACGTCCGTAGTAGAGACATCGCTAGAATCTTCTTGGCTGACCAGATAATCAAGCAAGGGAATGTGCAGCTGTATCGCCCAACGAGATCGCCTATGTTGAAAGCCACAAAGTGGACGGCAGTAAACAGCAGGGGATGAATACTGGGATATATTGATTGCACGCGGGCAGTGATCGCAGGGTAAACCGACTGTTAATGACCCTATCAGTCGGAGAGCAATCATAGTAACTAGTAGACTTACTAGAGTGACTGTGAATACGTATGCGATAGAGAACATGAAAATCATATTTTGTCTAAGCACTTGATAGACGCGTGAGTGGCTCTCGGTCGGGGTATCTCTCTCGTCCTCGGTAACTAGTTCGGTAAGTTCGTCTGCGTCTCCAACTTCGCGGTGTTGTTCCAGAATGCGGGTAACAGATTTATAGAAGGGCTGTCTCGTCAGCCACGCGTAGGCAACCAAAGTGATAACGAGGAAAATAGCAGAAACACCAAAGAAAATCCGTGCAGTCATCTCTTCGGCCTGGTTACCTCCATCACTAGCTTTCTTTAATCCCACAAGGGCGGATTCAGGAGGTGAGCCCCAAAGGGAAACAATCGCGCAAGCAAGCTGCACAGCACTAACTGCGACCGCAATAGCAGCCTGTCCAGATAACACCGTTTGCAGGAATGACCTGCCAAGTACCGCCGCCCCGGCATAGACAGCCGTACACAGATAGCCCGTTGCGACTGAAAGGGCAGCTGTGTTGAAAAGAGCAAACAACAAAAATGTAGACGGTGTGCCTCGAATGAATGTGCTGAGACACAGAGATGAGACGAAGAGGATGGATGCAATGAGAGATGCATATATACGACGGGATGGAGACGACTACACAAAGCATGAGGGCTCGTTATCGCCATCCAGTTTAGTTCCACGAACCTGTTTCGAGGTAATTGTCGAGTAAAACTGGCAGACTAAAGTGGTCAAAGTGTAGACGCTGGACAAGTACGAGTTGAAAGTTGGGTAGAAGGGGGAGCCGACTAGTCTGGACGAGAAGAAGGGTGTTGCATTGATCAAGGCTGAGTAGGACTTGAGCAATTCCGGTGGCTCAGATTAATGAGAAAGGCTCACCGTTCCAGGGTAACAAGATGGCGCAGCCCAGAAGGAAATACGTCCACTTGGTCTGAGCCGTAGCCGGATTCAATTCGCTTGTTTCCTCTCCAATCTCCGGCACATCACTGGCTTCAGCCAGAGAGTGGTCAGTTTGATCCTCCGGGGGTGAAATAGTCAGGTACTTGGAGGAGGGGTCCGCCATAGTAATACCAGCGGTAGGCGTGTGTAGTAATGGCTTACGAGGCATAAGTGTTGTTGATATATCATGTATACGTGATCAAGTTTTATGTACTAGTGAAGAGGAACGACCTGGTTCACAGCGTCCTTCAGCACCAACTGGGTCAGTTTGTCCTTCTGCCTCTGTGCTTTCCTCTGCTTCCGTCTCACTTTCCTCTCAATCTTGGACTTGCGCTCCGCCGTCAACCACCGTCTCTTCCTTTCCGCTTTCCGCTCCTCTTCTATCCTTTGTCTGAACTTGAAGATGCCTTCGGCGCGCGCTACCCTTGCTGACCGGCCATTCAATTGCATGAGCTCTCGCTCCACAAACTTCTTCAGGAGCCCAGCTCTGTAAGCTTTGGCGGCTTGCCAACGTGACTGTTTTTTGGCTCGACTGTGCGGATTTGAAAGTTCTTTCGAGAGGTGGTGCTCCATCGGTGCGGACTCGTCAAACTTTCTAGGCTGAGGGCTGAACAACGCATTGATGTATGCATTTTCATTAGCTGGGTGGGGTTTCTTAAGGTCCGGCGGTTGGTAGGTTATCTTGAGAACTGCGTCTTTGGTTGTATCATAGAATTGGTTGGCTATGCGTTTCATAAATGTCACAACAGGTCCAAGACGCTCGATGGATAATAAAACACACCCCCTGGTCGTTCCGGGAACTCGTGTTTTGGCCATGGTATCACGATTGGTGTTCTGCTGGTCGACTTGAAGTATGCAGGCACTGTCGCCAGAACGGTGCGTTTCCAATCAAAACGACGAAGTCCAGGGTGCCAATAAGGATCCCTCACTCCAACTCGTCGCGCAAATACACTGCCGTGACAAATCTGTATCACCAAGGAGGGAACGAGATGATATATGCTCACTGGATTTCCTTCTCTTTACCTCGTGGTTTCGCGACTTTATGAGTGCCCAAGAAGAGCTGACACCTCGAGTAATGCACGCTTCTGTTGACTGGTGCCTTATTAGGACCTGCTTCCTATTACAATGGTCAGGGTACATGTAAATGAACAACAATTGGCACACCTTGATGGCTCCCTTGAGGTATACACGGTTCGAAAACCTATTTATACTCAAGACCTCGTGAAGTTTGCCTCCTTCACCACGGATGCGTATCTTGTCTCCTGGGACGACGTTCCAATATTTAATACGGTCCTTCACCGGGACTGCTTTTATACCGGGATCATAGCGCGAACGCTTGTCCGCCCAATGCTTTGGAACTGGCAGTAGATGTCGAAAATTCTTCGTCCACGGTACTCTGGTAGTGGCTTTGAGGACTTGTACGCGTGATAGCGTCATGGAACGCGACACTGACTGATGGCGGAGAAAGTAGGCAAAAAGACTGGCGGAACCAAAAAATTGCTGACTAAGCGTCACATATGGTACAAGTATCTATAAGTACAATATTGTTAACCGGCTGGCATAGGCCCGGCTTTTGTTCCAGTCCATGCTCCATGAGTCGAGCCAGATTCCTCCAACTCGAGCGTCTGAGAAATCAAGGTAAACAAAGTCTTCCGTGTCAGCGGAACAACCTACCTCAAGCAGCATTCCGGTAATGTTATCCACTTCTGAAGGAGGTACGCCTCCACAGCCAGCGCCAATAAGCCTCCTGTACTCAGCCATTCGTCCACCGGTTCCTGCCTCCGCTTGGAACGCAATCAACTGATCAAATAGTTCCTTCCTCCGCTTGCGACGATGTCCCAGTTCCTCTTTCATAACTTCGCAGGCCTTAGCTGTCGCATCTGGGTCATTCGGAAAATCAGAAAACAGAACAAGAAGATCCGCGATGTCCTCTTCTTGAGGCAGCGCCTTCCGCTTTCCCTTGCTTTTCTCCTTATCCTTACCTGGTTCCGTCGATACTTCAGCTTCAATATCATCTGTCCGATAAGGAACAGTCGCGGGTGTAATCTTGAGCTCCCCGTCAGCCGCATCCCTGACCAATTTCTCTCGGTTCTCCTCATCCTTGACCCATTTCTCCCAGCCCAGTCGATATCTCCTCCCCATCTTTTCCGACAGCCGGCTTTCCAAATCGGACAATAACCCTCTTGCTACCTGTAGACCTTCTGCTTGTGTCCTGAGCTGGTTGACGGCTCGATGACTCTCCAGAATTTCCTGCTGGATGTTTTGCAATAGTGCCTGGGCTTGATTCATATCGCGTTCCTTATCCTGAAGTTCGCGGTCGAAAGACGTAGCCAGACCGTCCAGCATGCTCGTCATTTCGTTAACACATTTTGTGCTCGCCTTCTGGCCTGTTACTGAATGATGTAATGGTAGACGTTCACTGCCAGTGGGGATAGGAAGATTAGCCGACAAGGGATACGCAGCCTGCGCATTACGAAATGACATTGCAGATATTCGCGAAACTGGTCCGGGGGACGACCGGAAACGTTCATCTTCGAGAATATAGTCTTCTGTACTCTTTCCGTCGCGGTTTACGAGCTTGGGATCCGCCCCGTGATCTATGAGAAGTTTGACGAGGCGCTTGCTTCGGCACCGAGCAGCCATTGTGAGTGCGGTTTCGCCATCCTCATCTTGAAAATTTATAACGTCTGCTAGCTCCTTGGGATAGTCGGCTAAGCGACTGAGCACCGTCTCCATGTAGTAACGCGCTGCGTGCGTCTTCCCCTTTGACATGGCGACGTCCACGATGTGGTGAAAGACGGTCCTATTGTAATTGTCGATGTTGAGGGTGGAACGGTGGAGGAGTTCGTACAGCTCCGGAAACTTTCGCACATCGTAATTATTTGCAAACATGACGCTGCGCATCATTGCAGTCTGACCCGCCTTGTTTACCTTGAAGATATCAGCTCCGGCCGTGAGCAGTAGCTTCACGATGCGGAGCCGACCCATTGCCGAAGCCCAGTGCAGGGCGGTGTGCCCGTCGTCGTCGATAGCCATGTTCGCGTCAAAATCAGGAGGAGGTGAGATGAGGATCGGAGGGATTTGATTCGTGTCGGAGATGAAGTATTCGAGAATCTGGTCGCTATAAGCACGAGGATCGTCAGTGCCATTGGGTTGGGTGGTGACCTCGTCTTCCGAGACATCATCAAGGTGTTCATTGGGATGACGTCGTGGTGGTTTACGACGTACACCATGCCTGCGAACTTCCGACGCGTCCATCTGATCATACGCATCAGCGATAGGAGAGGGAGTACGTGAACTCGATGAGCCCCGGGAAGGGGATGATGTCATTGAGCCATCTTCTGAACCAGGTTCAGAGAATATTTCCTGCTCTGAATCTTCCTCGGGATCAGGCTGACGGCGCGAACGGGTGCCAACGGGAGCAGAAGCAGCTTCATTGACGGCGGTTCCGGTCCGTCGGGCGGGTCTCGCGACAGTAGCCGAGGACACGAGATGTTTCGGAGCGAGGGGTGGGCTCTTCGCGGCGGGCTGGAATTCGATGATGGGACGAAGTGCTGCTTCACAGTTGTATTGCCTCGCGAGTGCGAGTCCCCGTTCGAGAGGTATCCATGTTCCTTTGACAAGGTCGGCTTGAACGGCGAACAGACAAAGGAAAACAAACCCACCCTGGTACTTTCCATAGCCACCTTGAACCTTTTCATGTTCGCCCTTCTGAACCTCCCGCTCGAGGACTCGGGTGCGCTGGGGCTTGTCAAAGCCAGCAACCTTAAGTATTTGCGTCGCGTTCAGCCATGAGTCTGAGCGCCGGCGCATTACTGCGACGCCTTTGCACATCCTACGCGTGCCGAGGAGATGAGGGGGGCATCGGGGAGGGTGGGAGGCACGCACATTTCGTACACGGGTATCCCGCTGTAGGTTGCCTGTAGGAGATCCGTGAGCAGGAGGAGAACAAGAACAAGACGCCGGGCGAACCTTGAATATCTGGTTGTCGGGCATTGTTCGTGCACGGAACGAGTATTAGCTCGGTATGAATGGACCTTGGCGCTGGGAGCGAGCGGTCTGTAGTACGCGTGCCCCAACAAGGACAAACAACGCGAATTCAGATGTTCCTCTCCGCACATTGCTCGCCTCGTTCCCCTGCTTGTCCTCACTACGCCAGCACGCACAGTAGGCTTTCGCACCTGGGCACCCCGCGAAAAGACATGACATGCTCCTCCGCGGCATGTATTGTCGTACCCCATACCCTCTAACCCTAGTTTGTGGTTTGTGCAGGTCTTGTTTTGACGTATTTTGGGTAGAACGCGACGGTCACGGGACGTGTTTCCTTTCCAAGTGCTCTTCCAAACGCCTACCTCGAGGCACGTTGCCACTCGTCTTATTGTCGCGCTCCCTTCCACTCTTTCCCCCTTTCCGTCGTCATTCATACCCATGGCTCCCAAGTGCGAGCCATTATGCCATTTCGGTGATAGGCATGTCCCTTCTGTGTCTGCTCCCTCCAGCTCAACAAACTTGCCATTAGGCTCTACTTTACAACTTTTCCTCATCCACCCCCCAGCCCGCATGCCCTCAACAATCAACCCCTTGACGAGCACAGCAATCCCCGTGTGCGCGCACGACCAAAAGGCGGTCCGTCTGCATCACCCGACGATGACGCCACCTACTACTACTTCACGATCGACGATCAGTTGCTCTATCTCTCCTTCTTCCAAGATTGGGGTCCACTCAATCTTGCAATGGTATATAAAGCCTGCATTCTGATCCATGAACTGCTCGAAGTGGGTGCCCCTCCAGACCAGCAATGCATGTCCCTGATTGCCCCCTGATAGGACAAGGACCTCCATTCTTATCGCCTCGTTCTGTATTCTTCCGATGACCCCCGGCGGAAAGCGAATGCCGCTCTTTTGATGGCGCTCTATGTCGTGCGTGCCTCGCCCCACAGTCACGTCCCTATTCACCTTCTTCTCAGATGATCGTCCAACGTCGTGCCCCGTGGGAAGCATTCCATCCAATAGCCGAGCTCGAATTTATGCCCTTCCGTGATGCTGGACGTGGTCCCTCCGACTTCAACCTCAGCATCCAGGACTGTCTGTGGGGAATGTGGAAGGCCATGCAAAACGGGTTGTGCGATATGAATGAGTTCAGTGTGGAGGAGTATGAGTATTACGAAAAGGTTGAGAATGGGGACTGGAACTGGATGACGCCCAACTTTATTGCATTCGCTTCTCCCGTGGACTCCTCCTGGATCAAGAACCAGAAAGACGCAAAGCAAGCTGCTACTGAACCCTCATCCCCCGTCCGACCCGGAGCAGCAAGTCCCGCCCGCTCGCCCGCGACAAATCTAGCCCTCCAGCGCAAGTTGTCCACCCCTTTTTGCAATTGCCTCGATTACTTTGAGAAACGCGGTGTAAAGCTCGTCGTTCGTCTCAACACCGAATTATACGACAAAGAACTATTTCTCGACCGCGGCATTAATCATCGAGACCTCTATTTCGATGATGGCACTAATCCAACGGACGAAATCGTCCGGACATTTATTGACCTATCTGACGCCATAGTAGAGAGTGGCGGAGTAATTGCTGTTCATGTGCGCCATTTTCTTCCTCTCGATTTCCTTGTCATTACTTGGCGCGTGTGTGGTAACAATTCTCCGTCAGTGTAAAGCAGGTTTGGGGCGAACCGGTACTTTGATCGGTGCCTATCTCATATGGAAATACGGGTTTACTGCGGCTGAAGCAATCGCTTTCATGCGTATCGTTCGGCCCGGGAGCGTAGTGGGTCCGCAACAGCAATACATGTACCTCAAACAACTGGAATGGGCAAAATGGGCGGCGATCGATGACGTAAAACGAGCTCAAGCTGCTGCTGCCACGGCTGCGGTGCCAGTCGTGACACCAGTTACCCCTCCTGCAGAGCAAGACGAAGAGATGGGAACGGGTGCAGATGCGGGTGCAGTGGTGGCGCCATCTGGAAACGGTGTTCCTCCCATGCCATTGCCACCCGTGACACCCAGTCGACATGTGGCCCACGCTGCGGCGAAAGCGCAGGCTATCGCCCCACCGGGTCAACCGAGGAAGACGCCAATGGCGAAGCGGGTCGCTGTTGATTCCGATGATGAAAACGGAGAGGAGGCGGACGACACCCTTCCGGCTCTTGGTGCAGCACCGCCCGTTACGCGGCAACGTACCAGGACGGCCACGCGACAAACTGGAGCAAGAGGAACAGCGTCAGAACAACGACCCACGCGCGTCCTGCGATCTGCGGTAGCAGGTAATCAACGGAAACCCCCTTCCACCGTTACCAGCACAACGTCAAAGACATCTGCGCAACCACCGAACAAGATACCAAGACTGGCGGCTGGGACGACCGCACGAGGTACGACGGCCAAAGGAATTGGTGCACCTTCATCACGTAGAGTTCCACAACCTCCACCATCTCCGACACCATCAAGACTGCCGACTTTGGCAAAGCGGAATAATGCAACCAACACCCTGGCGGAGATAGCTGCGGGAACGAAGACGAAGCCATCACCTAACGCTTGGATGACGAATGGTGCATCAGCTGTCGTCGTTCCTGCATCTAAAACCACTCAACGACCCGGCCCACGACCCGTCAGACGGAGGAGAAGCAGTTTTAGTGCTGCCGATGTCGTAGCATAGGACTCATTACGCTAGACGTTTTGCTTTCTTTTGGGTCCACTGCACGTTTTGATCATTAGTTGTTTTAGTCGCACGCTGCTTCATTCTATTTATCATGATCTCCTACTCTGGCATTGTAAAGGTTCAGCACGTTCCATTCATACCTCACACCCACACTGCCTCGTTCCTTGTGTATATCACCCATCCAATGATAGAAAGCCGAGGGCGTAGCCTTGCTTGATAACTTGAAAACAAGTTAGGTTCACCCATCGCTTTTCTCCACCTTGGAATATTTGTGTACACATTCAAAGAACCACCGGAGGTCTTCTGGGTCAACGCCCGGCGTGATCCCATGTCCCAGATTCGCGATCCAGCCAGCAGTGGGGCGTGCAGCACGGAATTCGGTGCACATCCTTTTTACCTCTCGCTCGATGGCGTCCCGCCCGCCATACAACACGATGGGGTCCAAGTTTCCCTGGAGAGCCACGTCACGTGGGATGGAATCATCTCTAGGATCGACCGTCCATTCAAGACCGATGGTGTCGTATCCCGCCGTAGCAGCGAGCGCCGGCGATGCGCCCTTGGCGAAGAGTATCAGGGGAACGAGCGGCAAGCCGCGCTTCGCGAGTTGCTCCCGCACATGCACCGCAATCTGCGCAAGATATGGGAGCGAAAACTCTCCAAAATCGTGCCGAGACAAGTCGCCCGCGTTGGATTCAAACACTTGGAGAAGCTAGGCCGCGAGGGGTTCGCAGCGTGACAAAAAAAAATTAAATTTCCTTTTTTTTTATTAAAAAAAAAAAAAGGATACGGAGAGACGTACCTGTGCACCAGAGTTCACCTGGCCGACCAAGAAGTCGATACAGGCCGTTGTGAGGATCTGCAACAGGTTTTTGGACTGTTCGGGATGCTTGAAGAGCCAAGTTTTGGATTTCTGGAGCGTCTTGTTTCCACCTCCTTCGATCATGTAGGACATGAGGGTCCATGGACCGCCGCAGAAGCCGATGAGGGGTACGCGGCCGGCGAGACGTACGCGCGTCAAGGCAATGGCGTCGTATACGTACTGGAGCCTTTCCGACACACGATCGGTCTGCAAGTTCCGGACGTCATCAGGGACGTCGAGCGGTTTGGTAAAGACGGGACCGGGATTCATGAGCACCTCCATACCCATGGCTTGTGGGATGACGAGGATGTCAGAGAAGATGATGGCAGCATCGATAAGCCCTGGATAACGATCGATGGGCTGCAAGGTGACCTGCGTCGCGAGCTCTGGAGTCTGACATAATTCAAAGAAATCATGTGTTTTGCGGATCTCTCTAAACTCTGGAATGGGAAAAGCGGTGAGCAATGGGATCGTGGAGTCGGGATGGAGATGGATGACCTGGCAAATAACGACCAGCTTGACGCATGACCCATACTGGGGCACGCTCTGTGGGTTGTCCTCTGGCTGCGCGCAGGATGAGGTCGTTTTCGAGAGCCATGATCGATAAGAACGATATGAAAGGCACAGCCACACACACGGAGTTGATGACTAGCCCAGAACATCTGATTGACGAGCGAGTCCCCATCCCTTGCACTCAGTCGAGCTGACACTCATCCGACGCAGATTCAAAAAATCTGGCGAGTTCGACCGCCTGCGACGGGAACTCTTGGCAGAATTTCAGCGTAGCGTATGTCCCCTTGGAGGGTCGTGCGACGCGTCATTCACAAATTTCGTAGGAACGGATCGTAGGGTTTCAGTCCCGAGTGGACGATATCGCACGACAACGACTAGCCTCGGATCCAAACCTCATCAATTTATCACAGGACGCCATCTATCGCGAGCTCGTGGGCGAGATAGACAGGTTAGTAGTGAGCACGTTCCGGGGGCAGCCGTTCAAGCGTATCAAGGTACCCCATCCTGGACCGTGCCGTCGCGGAGGCGCCGCTTCTGTCTGACCCGTCGTTCGCCGAGACGATCCGGGTCTCTATACAACGCATTCTGGACGAGAATCATTCCAGGTCACGCCAAGACCCCACGATGTGATAAGGTTCAGGGGTCCCTGAGTGGATTTGTATATACAGTAGTTGGGGAAAATTGGAAATTGTGATCGATCGGTCGCGATTCGCTCCGTAGCCTACGGAAACCGAGGATTTCGTACATTACGTATAAGCTGGAAATCATAGGTGGATAGATAAGGCAGATCAGTGTACGGGGTCTTGCTGGATCAGTTCTAATGCTTTTGCCGACCGAGGCTTGATAGAGCACTTGAAAGGCTTTGGGTGACTGCAAGACCGTTAGCTCTCCAACTGGCACAGTGGGCAACAGACTCACCTAATGGTACCAGAAGATGGGTCGACCTCGGGCGTAACTTCGACGCCATTCTCAACAATCTTGGACACGTCGAATACCGCCAAGGACATTGCCACTGAAATCCAAATAGACGCGTCAGCCAGGTGCAAGCCTGTCGATCGAAAATTCTAGTCAGTCTTCAAACAAGGGTGGGAAGCTGAATACGTATTGACCTGGACAAATTCTATTCAAGACGTTTAGTTTTTTTCAACTTCCGAATCGTCAATATAAAAACCTTACCGTCTTCCAAATCCGAAGCAGATAGTACGTGGGTCGATTTCGGGCTCCTTTCCGTCTCGTGCAATAAAACGCTCAGGCTTGAATTCGTCAGGCTCAGAGTATGTCCGGGGATCATGGAGCATGAACCTATCAAAAACACTGTCAGCATAAATACGACGAGTATAACGGAGGCACCAACCAAACATTAGGCATGATCAAGGTACCTTTGGGTATGTAATAGCCATCGTGAATGTCATCTTCCGTCACTCGGTGGGGGACGGCTATCCCTCCATCAGCCAGCTACAAAGACACGGGGGCTAAAGGCACAAACCAAGAGGTGCAACGACATTCCAGCGAACAACTTCTTTGGCGAGAGCCTCAACGTACGGAAGAGCATCACGGTCAGCGAAAGTCGGAAGACGATCCGAGCCAATAACAGCATCAATCTCTGCTTGTGCCCTCTTCTGGGCCTCGGGGAAGAGTGTCAAAGCCAAGAACAGAGAGTAAATAGCCGAAACGGTCTAAATGAGTTGAGTGAGCGACTCGTGTCACGAAACATTCTTCACCCACAGTGTCAGCACCGCCTGTCTACCATTCAGTCAACGCTCATGCCAAAAGTGCATTCAAACATACCGGAATACAGAGAAGCCGCGGACCACTTGACGATGTGATCTTCCTCTGCGGACAGGGTCTTGCCTTCGAGCAAGTTGGAAACAAAGGACTCAGGAGCGATACCTGCCGCCTAAAACGGGTCGTTCATTTACTATAAAACAAGGTGTCTAAGCTTACCATCTGGTCCTTGACAAACTGGTATGGTCGATGAACCATTTCCTCGAGAGTCGCGCGCCATTCTTTTGCCTTGATCTTGAAACCCGCACCAGGGAACCAATCAGGAACATAAGCCACTGTAAGCGAGGGAGTGAGGCAGATTGCTCATTTAGGAGCGATAAACTCACAAGCTGGAATAACATCGACCATAAATGCGCCGGTGGCTGTGGATGTGGAGAATTGGTCGACAGCTCTATCGGCAAGGTCGACAAAAGGATCTTGGTGTTCTTTGACTTCATAGCCATGGGAGATACGCAAGATGATGGCACCGGCAGTGTGACGGACATGCTGCGAGAGTTCGGCGGGTTTGGCGAGTACGCGCTGAAGGAAACGGTGGGTCTCTACCTCCTCGATGGGATGGTAGGCCTCCATCGCTGCACGACTGCCGATCACACGGGCAAAATTTTTGCGGTATTCGCGGAAACGGTCACCGTACGGAAGAAGGACGAGCGTGTCCCTCCAGCCAACGAGTTCACCACCCATGGGAAGGACAGGTCGATCGGAATAAAATGCGCTTTTTTTATCGAGCATCTCCAACGCGACGCTGAGCTTGTTCAAGACGACAATATGTTGGCCAAGAACTTCCACATGGGAGATATCACCTGAGAAGGAGGTTACTCATTGTACGAGACCGATGTACATTGATTGGTACATGCCGTATTTTTTTCCCCACTCAGTGAAGGCGATCCAGGGCTTGAAGGAAGGCATGTCGGCAATGTTACCAACAAGAGGGAGGCCTTTTGGACCGGGTGGGAAGGGTGCAAGAGGTTTCTTAGCCAAAGCTTGCTTGACAAGGTAGAGACCGACACCCGCGAGACACAGGTCCAGCCATGTGATGTTGGTGAGCATAGTTGGGCGAGGATGAGGGAATGAGATGAAGGTGGGTCGATATGTATAAAGAACGGCAGGGGGACTAGTCGTAATGGGGCTAGAGAGGGAGCTTTATGGGGATGGAACCGAACATGGACAAGGATGTTATATCTGCATATCGGGGTTCGTAAGAGAACATCACACTGAGGGACCAACCTGGGAATGCCGCGGGTTTTTGTCGATGGCTCTCATGCTCCTCCTGAGGTCGGCAATCGGAGTTTGTCTTACCCTAAAAGCCATTAGCCGACTTTGTCTGCCCTGTCGACCGCCGTCATCCTCCCAAACATCGCCCCCAGAGCCTCAATTGCAAGGAAACGGAGAGTAATCATTACTGCACGAGGAAAAGGTTCCGGAAACATGAAATCCCGGAAACACCGAACACCCGAGCCACCAACTCAGGGCCAATTTGTTGGTTGCACAGCAGCGATAAGGAGAGTAAGCGCGGTAAGCAGACCCCATCTACTTACAGAGTGTGTTGAAAGACAAAGAATATGCGCTGCTCTGTTGACTCGCGGAGCTGACAGTGTCGATGGTATATAGCGAGGTGTTACGGGGTCCTCGTGATGTTATGCGGGATTTTAATCCATATGTAGTAAACGTTTCGATCCATTTCGTGCTGCCAGCCGCCAATCCCCCTGGTCACCCGACAACGTGGATAGCATCACAAAAAAGTTAGAATCGCTACAACCGGACTGACGCGAATTCTGCTAGATATAGTCGCGACAGGCAAAAAGAGTTGGTGGGGAGTTGAGAAGAAAAAACAAAGGTGGAGCCGAATAGTACACAGCATTTAGCTTCAGCACAAGATCTCATCCTGGTCTATATAACTTCCGAATTTTTCACGTCGCCGCTTGCTGCGGAGTACTGCTAAACATTGTATCACCTAACCATCTTATACTTTCATTTACAATGCCCACCTCGTCTTGGATGTACTCATGCGTAGTGTCAATTTTGATGGAAATGTTATTTGGTACGTGCTGGCAGGATAATGAGCCAATTTTTTATGTTATCGTCTGAACCTACCTTTGATGAGGTGGTCCCAACCTTAGAATGGTTCGGCATTTGTTGTACACCCTGACCTTGCAGGGAGAGTGACATTTCATCACTACGGGACATGCCTCTCAACCCCTTGCGAGCGTTCAGGGTTGCAAGAAGGGAGTTGCAGTACACTGAAGCAGACATCAATAATAGACTCCCTTGCGAGACTCGGACATACGTCGGCCGATGCAAAAATAGAACGAGACGTAGATGAACGTATGTGGCCACGCGGATATCTGCTGTATGGTCAACACCACCATGGCACGAGACACGCAACGGAACATACGCATATTAGCGAAGCGAGGGCACACATACTGTCACACTGTCAGGAATACCGCGTCGCTTCCGTCGGATCATGAAACCAACCAACCTAGTTAAAAGACCAGTGTTGATACTGAACATGACCTAGATTTACTCGTGGTTACCAGAAGCAACTCTATTGTTTATGTGAATGTTTACCAGCTTGTTGATTATAGTGTTCGATCTGGTGATGTGACATTCAGAATGTATAGCGAGCAAACGTATAAAATATTTACTTCCGGAATCCGGTTCGTGACGTTCGCAACATACTACAAAGCAGCATAGCGATCAGGATGTCCCCCGCTGCCGCGAGCGCATTGACCGTCATTGAAAGTTTCTGAACGCGTTGTCATGGAATTTCTCATTAAACTCGGAATACCTCATTTACCTTCAAGGTAGTAAGTTGTAGCCAGGTTTCAAAGCGCACCCTAGGCGCGCATGAATGATGTCCAATAGATGGGAATATGAAACAGACATACGCTTTGGCACCGAAGACTGTGCAGCATCGCCGATGTCAGTGGCGCCCGCAGCTAATTGTTTGTTACACACCGAGGACCGCAACTGTGGATGGAACGCGTTTAGTCAGAGGGAACGCCAAAAGAATCAGGCAACTCACAGAACTCGGCAAAAACCAATAAAAGCTGGCAGAAAGTAACGACTCAGAATTCAATTTCCTTGTCCCGAACGATGCGTAACTTACAACTGGGCCGGTTGCAAGCCAGTTCCTGTTGCTGACTGTAAGGAGTCGTCAGTGGTGGAATCCAATCAGTAAATGCTAAGAAAATACGTTTGTGAACGCGCAGCGTTAAAAAGCACTGAACAAAGAGGGTTGTAAATCCCTAGTATGCGCGGTGGATCAAAAAGATGCAGTCACGTATTAAACCGGCACATACATTGAAGAAGACTTCGACCTAAATTTCATGACGGGTTAGCGACTGTCAGCAAACCAAAACTGTGACATACAATCATGCTCCTGTTGTGGAGTAAGTAGAGTGTTTGCAAACGGGAATCCACTCACCAAACAATCTTTCCAAGCTGATCAACGACCCCAAAGTTGGTAACAAGATATATGTAGACTATGACGGATAAATACTTGTATTCATGGATGAGTTTGTTCTTACTCGCGTGCGTGATAAGAGCCTGGTGACATGTATCCGAGAAAAGAACGCCAGCAACCTATGACATGGATTAGACTGGGACCAAAAGAAATTCGCTGAACTTACAAGGAGCTTAATGTACCACGGATCCGAGGTATAGTGGGTAAAGTAGTACCAGGTCTGAACGCAGGTGACTAGGGTTCGGTGGTTAATGAGCCTGAAAAAAAAAATGACGATATGTTTGCACATACATCCATAGAGCCTGATGGAGGGATCGTAAGTTCATGAAACGATTGAAATGATATATTACTCACACTGCTGCAGCGACAACCCCAATTAGAATAGCACCATAACTGGGAATAATAAAGCTGCCGAACGGTGAGGAAGTGTGGGAGGACATACGTATCATCCAGGGTGCTCATCGCGGAAGAGAGATGGCAGGACGACTACGGAGGAAGCAAGGGGGAAAAATGAACCAGCCATAACTACGAACGGACGAAGGCTTTTGAAAGACCACCGCCAAGCACGGATCGGGAATCGGGAGTATAGGGAGGGTTCGTGGCTGCAATTTGCAAAATGTTGACTGAGGTACCATCGCTACTGCATCTGACGTTCTGTCTCAGTCGCCCCGGAGTGTCGCGTGAGGGTTGACTTAAAACTCGGGCGACTCTCGTACATGGCTCGGCACTCAGCTCTTGGCACGCGGTGTAGTACTTACCAGTGATATTGGCTTACCCTTTTACTTGAATATTAGGAAGTAGAAGTGCGTTGGTTTGAAGGTCGTCGAATTTCAGAGTATCATATTCCTACTGACGACGCCACTTCAGTGATACCCCTAACAGTTGAGATGTTACACACATCCGACCCTGCCCCTAAGTGGTGCAGGCGAACTGTATTTTCGCAGCATTCCGAACATTCGTTCTTGTATGTCGACAAAGGCCCGAGAATTGTACAACTCAGCATCCCGACGCAACAGCGGATTTCAACCCGAGTACCCTATACAGTTTTCGAGATTCAATCGGTCACGAACAGTTAGTTGTTGATGGGCAAGACTACAGACCTCAAATGAACGACTCGTGGTACTTTGAAACATTACGCAAGAAGGCCAGACTGGCCAGTCATTATCAATGCATGCTTTACAACTGTAGAGTGAGTTGAATGCGAAACATCCGATGTTTGATTTGAGAGACCGTGGTGCTCATGTGGACACTGACCACGAAGTTGCCTATTGAGAAGTTGGCACAATCCGTGGCCCTGCAACAAAAAATGGGGAGTTCAAGTCCCTCAGTGGTTATCAAGTCCGAAGGTGCTGTGGCCTGCTGCAACACACCCATATCACCCCCTAGTGGACTACTAATAAACGTGGCGCATCCCTAGAGCAAAGACGTGCCTCTCATTTTAACACAAAGTCGCAGCCAGTTACCCTACAACAATGGCGAAATACTAGAGTATGTCCGAACTTGTCATCAGTGGTGCCCGAGTTGTCACCGCGGCTACCTCCGTTGTCCCAGCGTTAAATGGTTACCCCGTTATTGTCATCATGCTGTCGTAGCCGTCATCCTGGCGTCCGTGTTGACGAGTTATCTTCACGTCCCCGTCGTTGCAGCCACTATTGACTTCGTGTTGACCCCTGTGGTACCCAAATTACCATATCGCTCCTATGCTGGCCCTCGTTGTCTCCCACTTCGTACACTGCGCATGCAGTTTTCTCCTACGAAATCCGAACTATCACAGTCTCGTGTTGTCCCCATGGTGTCGTTGTGTCATTGCATTTCTGCATCGTCAGAGTATCGGTCGTGTCGCCGCCGATGATGGCTCGTCCGTCATCGTCATGGTGCCATGTCTATTCACGGTTCGCTGCACTTAGGACGTTAGCTGCAAGTTAGCAATTTCCGTGTCATGAACGGGGAAGGGTACCTCGCCTCCCTGCACAGCGGCAAGACAACGTCCGAGTTGGAGCTCGAGCCTCGAGGGGTGTGGTTCATAACCGAAGCGGCGTCACACATGACGATGTTGTGACGATGAAAGTAACAACCGGGGTATAAGCATCAATGAGAATGCTGACAGCAACGAGCCGCTTGACGGGATTGGGACGAAGACATAAGGTAAGGGTAATGATGTGTTATGACATTTTCAGCACAGCAAACTGCCCGTAGGAGCGATCATGTAAATAAGGAAATATGTACGTTATAGAATAGACCCGAATGATGATAAAAAAGGTAGCAACCAAAAACGATCGAAGTAAAGGCAGTTGAACGTGGTGAAGGAGACGCTGCGTCGGTGCATATACATACATAGAAATCGAATTTAACTACTTCCTCAATTACCCCTTAATCCAAACTTAAACAACCTCGGGACCCTTCACGTCACCAGATAAACCATACTGTTGATAAACGTGTTAGTTAGTTAAGCCTGGTGTCTCCATGGACCACTCACTTCGTCCCGGATGCACTCGTGTGTAGTATCGATCTTGATTGAAATATTATTTGACTGATGCGGTGATGAGTCTCTTCCTCGCGCCATTTTGCAAGAACCTCACCCTCGATGTCGCTCCGAGCATACTTTGGGTTGTTTTTTGTTGACTTTGACTATTGAAAGAAAGGTCCATGTCGTCATCATGATACGCGCCCCTTAATCCTTTGCGTGCATTCAGGGTAGCAAGGAGGGTGTTGCAGTACACTGCAGTCATGCATTAACAAACATTCACGTATTTCGTGATATAGAACGCACATCGGCCAATGCAAAAGTAGAATGCGATATAAATCCATGCGTGTGGCCACACAGAAATCTATTCCGTGGTCAGAAGCAAGGAATTCTGCAATGGACGACAGTACTCACGGATATAAGTGAACAGAAGCCGAATAGACTGTTGCAATCGTCAACATATGTGCTATGATCAAATCGTAAGACAAACCTGGTCAAAAGTCCGGTGTTGATGCTGAATACGATCTAAATCGCGCAGGTCGTTCACAGAAAATTACCCATTGCAATAAATTACTTACCAGCTTGTTGATCACTGTATCAGACCTGATGACAGATAATTCAGACAACATAACAAAAAAGGCATGTCGTAATATTCACCGCCGAAAACCAGTTCGGGAGACGTGCAGCAAGTAACAGAGGATGACGGCGATCACGAGATCTCCCACTGCGGAGAACGCATTGATTGACATCGAGAGGCCCTGGACATGTTATCAGCTGGTTGTTCATAGTATCGGATTCACTTCATTTACGTTCAGGGCAGCGAATTTGACAAACGTGTTGAGAGGCACACTAAATGTCATCAGTGGAGCAATGAGAAGAAGTAAATGAAAAGAAACATACGCCATGATGGCGAAGACTAGGCAGTGCTGCAGTGTTAATGATATGTATATAACAAAAGTTGTCTGTCACCCACTAAAGGAAGTAACTACGGATAAAATTCTCTCGATAAGTGGAGAGTATGCTTAAGAAACGAGAAACATGCAACTCACGGAATTCCCCGAGGACAAATATCATCTGCGGAAATATCGAATTTCCGGTTCTCCGTGCCAAAGAACTCATGACTTACAGCTATGCAAGTCAGAATCCAATTTTTATTGCTCACTATCGTGTAACTTCAGTTATGAGATCCGACGACGAAGTCTAGGAACGTACGTCTATAAATGCGCATTGCTAGGAAGCATTGGACGCAAAGTGTAGTATATGCCTAGGATGTTTTTTAATGATACAGAAGGTGAATGAAGCCAGGTTAGAGTACATTGAAGAAAACTTGGATCTGTGTCGCGTTACGCGTCAATATCCACCCTTAAAAAAGGGTCATAACTCACATCCAAACTCCTGGTGGCAAATAAGTACAATGATTAAATGAACCGAGAGTCACTCACCAGAGAACGTTCTTGAGTTCTTCGTAATCTCCAAAGTTGGTGACGAGGTATACGTAAACTTGGGAGAGATGAGTGCATGCACATATCTGAGAAATCACTGCACTCGCCCAAATGCGTAATGAGAGCAAGGTGGCAACTGTCAGAGACAAGAACGCTCCCGACCTAGAACGAATGGTAAGAATGGAATAGGAAAAATGATCCTGTTAACTGACGACAAATTTGATGAACCAGCGGTCGGAAGGATAATGTGTATAATAGTAATGTGTTTGAACGCAGGTGACTATTGTTCGACGTTTAACAGGGGAGACGTGAAAGAATATTAGCACACACATCCGTATAGACTGTAGAGGGGACGATGAGTGGAGTCACGGTGACAATGAATCACATACTCACACTGCGGATACGAGGGTCCCGATGAAGAGCGCACCGATACTAGAATGAACGGTCAAGTGGCCGGACGGAAGGGAAAGGAAAGAGGGGCATACGAATTGTCCAAGGCAACCATTGTTAGAGAGGGTTCGGTACAACAGCCGGGAGGATAGCGAGAGAAGGGAATGAGCTCGTCATTGCCAGTTAATGTAGGCTATTTGAGTGCTAGACTGAAAACCAAAAGAGGGTCTCAATCTAGCCGAATTTTGATGGAATGACCCTGCCAATGTCGGTCAACTGTCGAGTAAGTCCCATTGCCGCCGATCTGACGTTTTGCTCGCTACAGCACATACGTGGGTTATACACAGTTTTTGCGGACCCGGGTTTTGAGACTTGCCATGACCTTGGCGCGAAGGGCCGAATGCAAGCGCCGAACGAAGAGAGCATTTCCTGGTTCATCTTCAATCAACCTTCGATCCCATTACTATACCTGTCGCGAGTTTTGCCACGGATGTGGCGCTTCTTGCCTTGTATCTTAATGTAATACGCTTAAGATTACCTTTGTTCGGGATGATGGATTGTGTGAATTTTGAAACGAGGATTGTCCGCCGATTCAAGCAAATTGACGGCTCGACAGGCGATCCTGAGGTCATCAATCACTCGTGACGTCGAAACTCTCAAGGTCACTGTTCATGAGGAAAGTTCAAACTAGATGGAAAATACTGCATTGAGTCAAGTTCCCCCAATGAAAGCAAAGCAAGTTGTTTGAGGCGAGTTTAAAATTTGTCGATCCTAAGCGATAATCTGGTGGGTAGGTTAAATGGGCTCGAGTTCACACGATGGCGAACACTTGTCACCGGAAAAATTAGTACCAAGTTGCAGCTTAAACCCTGGGTGTTATTTTACGTTACGTTTCTAAAAGCGAACTACAGATATGGGTAATAGATCACAGAGATGATATCCTCGTCCTGAATGGCCTGACTCCAGTTGGCCCCGTCGAAATCATGAAAAAACGTAGCAGCCGAAAACAATTGTAGGTAAAAGGGGAGTATCTAGAAATCGAATCTAAGTACATTTTCATCCCTTCTGTAGTCTGGTTTTAAACAACCTCGGGACCCTTCATGTCACCAGAGGAGCCGTACTGGCGACCAACGCGTTAGTTAAGCCTGGTGGCTCCATGGACCACTCACCTCGTCCTGGATGTACTCGTGTGTAGTATCGATCTTGATCGAAATATTGTTCGGCTGATCAGATGATGAGTCTCTGCCTTGCGCTGCTTTGCAAGAACCTCACTCTCGATGTCGTCCCGAACACACTTTGGGTTGTTTTTTGTTGACTTTGACTATTGACATTGCAAGAAAGAGACACGTCGTCGTTATGACTTGCGCCTCTTAATCCTTTGCGTGCATTTAAGGTGGCAAGGAGGGTATTGCAATACACTGCGGTCATGCATTAACAAACATTCACGTATTTCGTGATATAGAACGCACATCGGCCAATGCAAAAGTAAAATGCGATATAAATCCATGCGTGTGGCCACACAGAAATCTATTCCGCGGTCAGAAGCAAGGGATTCTGCAATGGACGACATTACTCACGGATATAAGTGAACCGAAGCCGAACAGACTGTTGCAATCGTCAACATATGCGCCATGATCAAATCATAAGACGGACCTGGTCAAAAGTCCGGTATTGATGCTAAATACGATCTAGATCGCGTAGGTCGCTCACAGAAAACTATCCATTGCAACAAATTACTTACCAACTTGTTGATCACTGTATCAGACCTGATGACATATGATTCAGACAACATAACAAAAAAGGCATGTCGTAATTCACCGCCGGAAACCAGTTCGGGAGACGTGCAGCAAGTAACAGAGAATGACGGCGATCACGAGATCTCCCACTGCGGAGAACGCATTGATTGACATCGAGAGGCCCTGGACATGTTATCAGTTGATTGTTCGTGGGATTGGATTCACTTCATTTACGTTTAGAGCAGCAAACTTGACAAACGTGTTGAGAGGCACACTGATAAATATTGTCGGCGAAACGATGAAGACAAAGAAGTGAAAAGCAAACATACGACATGATGGTGAAGACTAAGTGATGTTGCGGTGTTTAATGACATGTATAACAAGAGTCGTGCGTTACCCACCTAATGAGGTAACTATGGATAGAATTCTCGGTGAGTGGTATGTGTGCTTAAAAGACATCTGACTCACAAAATTCCCCAAGGACAACCAACACCTAGGGGACACATGTAATCTCAAAATTTTTATGTTAATGAACCCATGACTTACGGCGATGCCAGTGAGGATCCAGTTTTTATTACTCACTGTAATCCCCTTCAATGATAAGGTCTGACAAC
This sequence comes from Solioccasus polychromus, assembly GCA_038090335.1. Classification (NCBI taxonomy): domain Eukaryota; kingdom Fungi; phylum Basidiomycota; class Agaricomycetes; order Boletales; family Boletaceae; genus Solioccasus; species Solioccasus polychromus. The sequence goes on from JBBPMM010000044.1 coordinate 78,340, forward strand.
GAAGAGTGGGAACGTACGCCTATAAATGCGCACGGCTAGGAAGCACTGGACACAAAGTGTAGTGTATGCCTAAGATAGTTTTAATGGGCCAAAAGGGGTAGCGTGACCGAACGAGATTCTTACATTGAAGAAAACTTCGATCTGGATCACTTTATGCGTCAATACCGATCAGTAATGGAAGACCACGACTCACGTCCAGACTCCTGGCGGCAAATGAGTACAAAAGTCAGATGAACAGAGAGTCACTCACCAGACAACATTCTTGAGCTCTTCGTAATTTCCAAAGTTGGTGACGAGATATACGTAGACTAGGGAGGAATGAGAACAGCGAGTATCCGAGAAAAAAGATTGCACTCGCCCATGTGTGTAATGAGGGCCAGGTGACAGCTGTCGGAGACGAGAACGCTCCCGACCTAGAACGAAAGGTAAGAAACAGAACAGGAAAAACACAGACGTCAACTGACGATAAATTTGAGGAACCAATGGTCGGAAGGATAGTGAGTATAATAATAATACGTTTGAACGCAGGTAACTGTTGTCGATGTTCAATAAAGGAGAAATGGAAGATTATTGATACGCACATCCGTATAGACTGAAGGGATGATGAGTAGAATCACGGTGCGACAATGAATTATACTCACACTGCGGAGACGATGGTCCCAATGAAGACAGCGCCGATACTAGGATGAATGATCAACTGACTGGACGGAAGTGAATGAAAGGATGGACATACGAATTGTCCAAGGCAACCATTGCTGGAGAGGGTACTGTACAGAGGCTGGGAGGAGAGCAAGGGATGAGATGAGCTCGCCATGACTGGGTAAACCTGGAGGCTATTTGAGTGCTGGACGAAAATCAAAAGAAGATCAGAATCTGGCAGGAAGCGGATCCGATTTTTTTGACGGGATGACGTTGATTTTGTGTATGCGCCGAATTCTCCACATCCCTGCCAATGTCAGTCAGTTGTCGCGCAAATTCCAATGTCACCGATCTACCTTTTTTTTTTTTTCTTGTAGCCCCAAGTGATACGCTTAACATTACCCTTCCTCGGGATGATAGATTGTGTGAACGAAGGTTGCGCGCCTATTCAGGCAAACCGACGACTCGACAGTCGCGATCCTGAGTATCAGTCACTTGTGGCGTCGGGACTTTTCACTATTCTTCGGAACTCGTGAGCAGAATTAAATTTGACGACCAATGAGATGCCGAACCCACGCGTCGCGGCTATCAACACGTCAAGCTGAAACAGGTGACCGAGAAACAAGTTGTTGACTTTGCATACCAAATCAATTTAGTGAAGGTGAGGCAAGTGGTACGAGGTAAGTCCGCATATCGAGCTCGACCGCAAGCGAGAATGTAGGATAATGGTATTTGAAACGGGCCATTTACAATACAGAGAGCCCACAATTTTTTTTTCTTTGACAGACATGCAGGGTGGAGTTGACCTGTGGACTCGGTCATATATACTCATCAGGAAATTGGTGGTGCTGGTATATCTGGATATTAGGGTCCACCAAAATACAAAAGTTGCGGTCCGTTTCGAGGCCGTTTCCGTTTTAAGATTCGTTTTCGGCAAGTGTTTGTCTGAATTTGAACCGTAACAACAGCTCTCCGCTCAGCGTATTCTGTTGTTTACTGGCGTTATCATCCACTCGATGACTGCGATCAAATTCAAACCCCGACAGCGTGCCATGCCAGTAAGGCAAATCCGGCCACTCAAAACGACGTCAAAACGGGGTATCAAAGTACAAAACCATTTTGGGTGTACCAAAACGAATTTCAAAACAGCACCTCAAAACAGCCTCCATTTTCTACTTTGATGGACCCTATCGATGATATACATACAGAAATTTATATGTACAACGCATGCTCCCATTTTAGGATTTTTTACCCTCTCATTTTGGCCTTACATTACCGGAAACTACAGCTCCTGAACTCATATCAATGATGGTGCAAAGCCCACTTAGAAACCTATGTAGTGTGTACTATGCAATTTTTTATGTTTGAGTGAGAACAAGTGGAAACCAGCCGTGGCCAACGGCGGAAACACTGAGACGAGCGGACACCCAAGAACTGGACTGAGCTCTGTAAGACGACAGCGACGTACGGGTACAAGATCAACTACCGTATCTTACGAGGCGCGGCGGTGATATACTACAGAACACGTGACTTGTGTGCCAATGGGCTTACAACAAGGTCGAGAGAACCCACAAAATGCATTAACGGGTTTATCCTTTGTATTATAAGTGATCCGAGTGCACTGTATGGCTCAAACGGAAGGTCGTGCCATATTAATAATTAAACAATCTTCGCTTGTATCCTCTTTGTTCCCGTTCAAGCATAGGGCACTGCGCTCGCCTGCGTTTTTCGACCAGATCTCTCTGAACCCTACCTTGTACGTAATCTTTTGTCGCTCTTCCTGCCTTTATTCGCATCCCCTATCTCAAGCGTTGCACTGTCGTCTGCTCTTGACTCAGTCCACTAGTATATATCATTTTGTTTCCCTTCCTTGATGCTCCTTGCAACGCATCGTCTAGGAAATCTCGACGATGTCTGACGAAATAGCCACCATCGAGACCAAGATCGTGCCATCTGCCAAGTACATGGGGAAGAGAATTGTAGTAAAAGAGGCCACCGCGCATGTGTATTTATCGGACAATGCTATTTCGTGAAATATGGCGACCCCAAAACGCTAGGGCCTGAAATTGCAGCGCAAAAACTTTTTTTCTACTGCGCAAAATCACGGTCAGACGCAACATGTGTACCACGCATTCCCGAAATAAAGCACTGCTTTCGGGAAGGACTGACAATGTATTTAATCATGGAACTATTCACGCTCGTAGTTCCCCCTCCAGACCTCATTGAGAGGCTAGCAAAGGCTCTCAAGTGGCTCTAGAGGTGAACCTCCTCCCGGCCATGTGATTGGTCCCTTGGGGGGCGGTCGCATCCGTCATAAAGTCTTTCAGGACTCAAAGTACCTCCACCTTTCCGGAGCGTTGATGCCCTCGGGCGGTATTTGAAGGCTGTGTGTCCCATGCTTGTATTTTCCCAAGTATGCGCCATTCGCTAACTTGTAATCTGGGATAGGCGCACGGGAGGCTCTCGCCCTAGATCAGGAATCAGGCGTCTCCTGACACGATCAGAAATGATCGCCTGATATTCATGCAGTCCGACATGGACCTTAACAACCTTGGCGTCGACAAGCAGGACGGGACGGTTCTCATGAATTTTTGGGAGATGGGGCTGTTGCTCGAGACCTTTATAGACGATGTCTACACACAACCGCAGCCTCGCCCCCATTGCCAAAGCAACTTGATATGGGAATTTAACTAATGTTCGCTATAGGCCTGGGCGAGGACAGCTTCCCAGTAACAAAGGGCAGGAAAACTAGATCAAGGAAGTAAGGATGTCCACGCTCGATCTCCAAATTAAGCTAGCACCCACTCGCTATTGAAGGTGAACGCATACCTAATCTAGAAATACAAGGTCTGGGTTTGGATTTTCTGGGTGATCAGCTTGGGTCGTGCGCATCCTCTCTATCGTGAATTGCGCTCTCCGTGCACGCTCTCCTCGTATGGTGCTTCAATTTCCAAAGAAAAAAAAATAGCGCGACACACATCATCATGTAGGTGCAAGTATCGACCCGTTCGCTTGCGCGATTTGTATCATACCGTGTATGCTTGTGTATTCAACTTGGCCGGTTAAACATGTCCTAAGACCACTTCTAGGCCGTTGCTCGCAGGCGATACGCAAAACTTGAATGGGATAATCAGACGAGGGGTAGATAGGGTTCCCTCGCACCGAATTAACTCCATGAACTCCCAAGACGGATGAGGGCAATGTTAATCAAGCTAATAGATAATACAAAACGTAGAGGAAAAAATGGGAGTGAGAGTTGCGAGGACGGCGCATCGGGCAACAACAGATGCGAGGGGTCCGCGAGGTGACCGTGGATCAGATGAGATGGGCCTTTGCATGGATGACGACTTGTGTCGAGAAATTTACGCATACGTACATATGAGCATCGCCGTGTTGGCAGGGGCACGCGAAATTGTGTACGTGAGTTGGACTCAGGCATTTATTTTCTTCAATTTCGGGACGGATTTGCCGCGGTTCCACGGCCACTCCAGACAGGAAACTCCCGAGCCAATGAGCACCATTCCAAATTTGTACTTGTAATTTGAAGTGAACTTTGACCATGTTCCGCTGTCTGTCCTCTCTCCGTTCAGCTTCTCTCCCTCGGTACGTCCGCCTGACATGCCTGTCTTGGATCAAAAAATCTTGACTCGCTGCCAGCCTGGCGTCGCGGACAGCTCGGTCAAGATGGCTTTCGACAGCGACTGACGCGTCGAGTACACCACCCGTGGACCCCCGGATTGGTCGCATAGTCGACGACATTTCCGGTTTGACCCTCCTTCAGGCGGCAGACCTCGTATCACTGCTCAAGGCAGGACCCAGTTTCGTGCACCTCGCGTGTTCTCTGACTCATTCCTAGTCTCGGTTAAATATTCAAGAGATTGCCTTGCCTTCTGCAGCTGCTGCGCCGGTAGCTGCTTCTGCACCCGCAGAAGAAGCTGCGGCAGAGGTGAGGATCAACCACTGACGCATGGACTGGTGTGCAAACGCTTCCCTTTGTAGGAGAAACCCAAGGAGAAGACCATCTTCAATGTCATGCTCAAATCGTTTGACGCTACTGCCAAGCCCAAAATCATCCGCGAGGTAAAGGCATTGGTGCCGAACCTCACCCTCATCGATGTCAGTGCCCGCCATTGACAACGCCGAACTGACTCGCTTATTTCACCACTTCACACTTTCAGGCCAAGAAATTCGTAGAGTCTGTTCCAAAAGTCCTCAAAGAGAATCTTCCGAAAGAAGATGCGGATAAACTAAAAGCGGCCTTCGAGGCTCTCGGCGCGGTAGTCGAACTCGAATAATAGAATACTCAGTAATGCATGCTTATTCATTAAAACAACAGTCATTATAGCAGACGTTGCGGTTAAACTACGTCGGGTACGAACGCAAAACATACATGAGGGAAAAAAAGTTAGTCCTCCGAGAGATAGCGGTATTCAAATCGGAAATCACTCTTCTTGCGCTGGCACCATGAACCTTCCCAATCAAAGTAGACGTATACGCCTTGCTCGTACTCCTCGGTGATAGCTTGGGGCTCCGAGTGTCGTTGGAACCACGTCAGGTATTTGACATGGAACCGCCATGATTGGCGCTTTAGCTCTTTCGCGGCAAGGTACCTGTAAGGCGATGAGTCCTCCGGTTACGCAAAAGAAAGGAGCTGGCAAACTGTTGATATGTTCCAGGGAGGTAGTAGAACACGTAAAACAGCGTCTCGACATCGATCTGGGAAAATAGGGCCGGCGAGCTTAGCACAGGATGCGGTGTCTGGGGATAAAACGAAGGTGTGCTGAAAGGGTGTCGAGGCACATAGTACTTCGGCCTAGGAATATTTAAGTAGCCGTTGAGCAGTGTCACGAACACCATCTTACTTTTCCGTATCGATAGGTTGAGGTGCATGAGTATAACCACCTTCCAGAAGCTTATGTACTTCTCCAAGATTGTTCATACGATGTGGAGCTACAGACATCTAGGTCAAGCGGTCCTCCAGACAAACGGTGACTTGCCTTTCTGCTTCACGGTCTCAAACGAAGCAACAAGATCTGACAGGGATCCTGGGAATGTCGTGGTCGCCGGCCGACTAGGAGCCTGTTGCTGGGCATGATTGGCTGAAGGTGGCCTGATCATTCCTGCGTTGGGTTGTTCCTGTTGTAGCTGCTGCTCAGTAGAGGAAGCAACTTTAACACCTGGTGGATACTGAAGGGCTTGGGAAGATGAGCTCGAGGGTAATGAAAGCCCAGGAGTGGGTGGTTGTTGAACCTGGCGAGGAAGGGGTGATGGCCCGTTTGCAGGTGGTTGTACGTTGAGCTGCGTTACTTGGGTAGCCCCATTGGCTTGAGGCTGTTGAGCAACTGGCGATACTACTTGCTGCTTACGTGGAAACGTTAAGTTTATTCATTCCGAGTAGGTTATTGACGAAAAACGTACTGGAACAGCAGGGGAGGCAGCCCTTGGTAACACAGGCGACGTTACAGGTTCTGCAAAATCTCTTACCTAAGACTCAACGCGTGGGGTTGGTCAACATACCTTTCTGGAGTGTCGTGCGCTGTGGAGACGAAGATGCGGCAGGGCCACTCACAGAACTTGGAACTGCCTCTGATATTGCAGGTGAATCCAGACCCGAGTAGAATGAACCATCTGGCTGATGGGATACAGAGGCAGACGACAGCATCGGACTCGTTACAGAAGGGTGAGTGAGACTAGGCGACGACAGCAGCTGTGACTCGTGCATGTTCTGCGACAACGAAGGTGTTATTGATGGCACCGTTAATGGTACTGCGGCAGATGCATTCGATGGTGCCTGTGTTGTTGGCGTTGACGGCGCCATTGTCACTGGAGAGGATGATGAAACGGCAGCAGCGGCAGCGGCAGCGTATCTAATGGGCGGTAACGGAACTGGAGGACGAGGAGCTGGAGGCAAACCTGCTTTCAATATGCTGGACATTGGCTGTTGTGCAAAATTGGGATTTGGCGGCGGTTTCGCTGAAAGCGCATGTAAAAAAAGAAATGGGTCGCGGAGAAAGTGCTTACTTTCTGTTGCCAACGAAGCTTCTGGACACTACTCTTCAGAGAACAACATAGCCTACAGAGACTTGTAAACTCACTTCGTAATTGCAATCCCGCTCCCGGTTTCTTCTGGACAGGACTATCGTCTCGTTTGCTGCCATTTGCGACGTTTTCCTCGTCTTTATCATGCTTCTTGGCCGATCTCTGCGGTGGTTCTTTGGCAAAGTGAGAAAGAGTTGAAGGATGGATATTGAAGAGGCTACCTTCACTCTGTGCATCAGACTCGTCGCTAGCGTCGTTGTCGTCATTTGCCAAACCAAACTTCTCTTCTTCTTCCTCGAGGTGGAGGTCTTCGTAGAGACCCATGTCTTCGTCAAAGTCTTCGTCCTGGTGGATTGGATAAGAGTCGATCGACAAGGCTGGATGGGAGACACACGGTATTACTCTCGACAAAATACGTGACGTCCTCTTTGAGAGCAAGGACACGATCGGTTGCGAGAGAGCCATTGTCGAGTAAGCGGAGAATGAGCTCCAGACGGCCGATGTGCCATTTGCGACGTTCGTTGAGATGCTCGAGGTCGTCCAAACGAGTAGCGGTTGATGATTGGCCCTTGCCGCGCTTCTTTGCGCCACCCTGTAGAGATTCGATCTCTGCTTCTGACTGCTCTACTTGGAGGGTGAGGTCTTCGACGCATTGTTGGAGCCACAACGTGACCTCTTGCTTCTCCTGTGCCTTTTGATCGAGCTTAGGGTACTGGGTGAGGCCCTCTTTCGAAAACGCCTTTGTCTTCATTTCCTTTTCGCAGGCTTTGAACTTTTCCATTTGCTAGGGGTGCGGGATGAAACGGGGTGGAGAGTAATGATGGAGGGACATACGGTTTCGATCAGTCTCCTGTTGTCGAGGAGGAGGGACTTGTCCTTGATGTCGTTGCTTGCGACCCAGGTCTTTATCTGGTCGCGCAGACGCTGGAGCTTCTTTATCTGGGTCTTGAGGTCGGTCTCGAGCTTCTCCTTTTGCGTCTGGTTCGTGGAGGCCTGCATCTTGTCGTAGATGCTCTCGAAGAGCTCGACGCCCTCTGAGACCTTTTTGAGAGTGCGGTCAATTTCGGCTGTAGGACGGTCAAGCGAGAAGTACGCGTCAAAGAGAGACATACTCTGGAGTTTTCTTGCCGCCATGGATGGAGGAGAGCAGCGAGAGAGAGATGTTATGTAATCAATAGCTATTGTCTCTCGACGATGAAGGCACTCCGCAAGAAGACGCACCGACTCCAGATCTCGACGCCAGTCCCGCTCCCGGTGCCTCCACAAAAGGTCATACGTGCCGTCGCTACCTGCAGACCAAACACGCCCCAGCATCTCCCCTTTCAAAAGGGTGATTTCTTCTACGTGACCGACACCGATGGCCCTTGGTACGAGGCCCACAACCCCGTCACCGGCGCACGCGGTCTCGTGCCAAAGAACATGTTCGAGGAGATCCTCAATTCTCCTTCCGCGTGAGTCCTCCTCCTCCTCCGAGTCCCCCGCTCCCTCACCCCAGCCAGCCTCCGCCCCTCCGTGACCCTGGCCAGCCCCCTCCTCTCCCCAAAGTCTCCCCGCACCCGCGTCTTCTTCGCAGTCGTCCTCCACGACTTCCTCGCCGAGCGTGCAGACGAGCTCGACGCCAAGGCCGGCGATCCCATCTCCGTCGTCGCACAGTCCAATCGCGAGTGGTTCGTCGCCAAACCCATCGGCAGGCTTGGCCGTCCTGGTCTCATCCCTGCCTCATTCGTCCAACTCCGTGACCCCGCTTCTAACCTCCCCATAGACGACGTAGATGCCCTCATTGACCGTGGTGATCTCCCCAGGGTCGAGGATTGGAAAAAGGCCATGATCGACTACAAGCAGAATAGCATCTCCCTCGGCGTCCTTGAAGACTCTCAATCCCCCGTCCCAGACAGCCCCTACTCCCAAACACCCGCCGCCCTTCCCAGTCGTCCTTCTACCTCTCTTCCCGGTCGCCCTTCTACCTCTCTTCCCAGTCACCCTGCCCCTACCTCCCGCCCTTCCTCATCAGTCCCGCTGCTCGATGGCATCCTCCTCTCCGCAGAAGTCGTTTCCTTCCATTACGAGATGGAAGAGTACTGGTTCCGCATCGACGCCATCTTTCAACCTTATGACCCCAACGACCCCCACGTTCTCCCAAAAGCCAAGCAACTCGTCCTGTTTAGACCTTACAACGACTTTTATGATTTCCAAGTCAGACTTTTGGAGAATTTCCCTCAAGAGGCTGGTCGTGAACCCGGATCGACCCGGATCTTACCCTTTATGCCTGGTCCCGCAGATAAAGTCGATGATGAAGTTACCGCTCTAAGGCGGGTCGAGCTTGACCAATACGTCCGCAAACTCTGCGCATTGAATTCCGTCGGCGCGTCCTACATACTCGAACACCATCTCATTCGCAACTTTCTCTCTCCCAAACCTGGCGACGTTGAAAACGATATCGATCCTCGCTATGACGAAATTAGCGTACTATTTTCCGACGGTGGAGAACAGGAGGCTGCGGATGTGGCACGTGGAGGTACTGCTACACGCGAATTTGAAGAAGAGGTTCGCGACACGCTTGGCGAAATGAAAATAGACGATCGCAGTGACAGCTCGGATTACGGGGAAGATCACACACCCCCCGCAGTCTCCTACCCAAAAACAAGCGGTGCACCTCCCCAGCGACCCGGTGCACAAAATGGAGAAATGTCATCGCTTCACAACGAGCGGTCAAACGGCCACGCGACCGTTTTGCGAGTTTCACGTGGATCAAGTACCTCGAACAGCCAATGGCCCGAGTATACTACGTCCTCACCGTCATCGTTACACTCATCTCAACCTTCCCTCTCATCCCGCTCGCGTTCACTCTCCTCGGCCACTACTAACTTGAATGCACCCCCCATGTCCGCAGGAAATCCTCAGATAGCCTTTGTCAAGATTAAGATTTTTGACCGCGTCACCGATGACCTGATCGCGATTCGCGTTCACCCCAAGGTGACACACACGGAACTCATGAACAAGGTTCAGGCCCGTCTTGGCACGAGCATATCTACTCTGCGCTACCGCGATAGTCTCCACCACGAGTTCATAGGACTCGAAGGCGATCATGACCTGCGCGAGTGGCTAGACAGCGCGGAAAAGCACGTCTTGTATGCTGACTGATATTCTGGTAATACCGGTTATGTTTGTTATTTTGTAGATCTCTACGAACTTCGTTCCATGGTACAGCACTCTGTATCGTCTTTTTCCCATTGAGACGTGTTCTTTCTTGATACGTAGTATCTTTATAACTATCACTACAACCTTTGTCATGTCACGGCCGCAAGCCCAACCACCCTCTGAAACGCTGCCGCCGACAGCCAGAGCAATCGCACTCCTTCTTGCGTCCACCCCCGCCGTTCAGGACGCCCAACCGGGCGTCCTTCACCAGCTCCTAGAATTTGCGCATCGATACACGACCCAGGTCTTATCCGATGCCCAAGTATACGCAGAACACGCCGGACGTTCTGGCATGTCCAAAATCGAGCTCGACGACGTCGTCTTGGCAGTCCAGGCGCGCGTCGGTTGGGAATTTGGCGGCCGCGTGCCCAAGGAGGTGTGCCTAGCGTGCGCTCTCTGGATCCGCGATTCTCCAACTCACGTCCGTTTTCGTTTCCCCTCCCTCCCCCCCCTTTGCCTCGTTGGTCCGTTATCTAGTACCTTGCGTCCCTCGCGTCCCAAACGAACGCGTCCCCCCTACCTGCCGTCCCCGAAGTGTTTGGTGTCCGCTTACCACCCTCCTCAGAGACGCTCACGTCCGTCAACTTTGATCTCGTACCGAACAAGCCCCCGCCGACCGTAAAACTGTACGACGAGGAAATAGAAGAAATAGAAGACGACGAGGACGAGGCGCCAGCGGCACAAGAGGATGAAGAAGACGACGCGGACATGGAGCCTACTGCGATCCCGGTCGTAAACGCGCCCATTACGCCTACCGACGTCGAGATGGGAGGGACGCCCGCACCGGTTGTTGCGGGTGACGCGCCGGAAGATGGGAGCGAAAATGGCGAAGAAGCGGATTTGTTTGGAGGCGGGGGTGACGATGATGACGAGGAAGAGAGCAATGCGGATGAAGCTATGGAGGAGGTACAAACAACTAGTACGCCCTCTAGTGGTGTTAAACGGAAACTAGTGGAGGAGGAGGACTACGATTAATCAATTCAACCGAAAGGTATGGACAAACCACCCGGGCTGTAGTTAAAACATATATCTTAAATACAATGAGCAGCGATATGAACTCGAAGCGAGTCTTCACTGTTGCATCAGAATAGCAATAATGATGACCATGACTGCAACAAGTACGAGGATGGCGGCGGTCCATGCTGCAAGTATCATGCGTAAATGGAGGCGAGAGTACGAGAAAGAGCATTTACATTGACCCCCGACATCTTCAGGAATAGTAACCACGCGTACAGAGCTGTCAACGCCACCTGACACAAGCAGCCTTGAGGTCGGACTGAATCGAAGAGTAGTGATTGGAAACTCGTGTGCTTTCAAGATGGACACCAACGGCTAATGATTTCAGCTTGTCAATGTCGTATGCAGAGATGATACGATCAGTCTCACTGCCAGTGTATTTGAATCCAGAACCCCGAGACTGTAGTCAGAGGCACCAAACGCGAGTAGCCTGCCATCCGGGCTTTAAAATTTTCAGTTAACCTGCTGGCCTGCACCCTGTCATAGCATCAAACGCACCTCACATCAAAGCACGTCAGATTACCATCACAGGCTTTCCGGGTAGCCTCTATACGAGCATCCAGGGACCCATCTTTGGTGGCAATCCCCCATTTCAAAACGTATGCTCGCTTCTTGGCAAGCTTCACGTTTTTAGCACGAGGTAAAGTAACGTTAACTACGGTATACAACGTGTCCTCGCAAGTGGGGTGTAGCCTATGGACATGGTGAGGAGGAGAGCATGAGATACACGTGTGGGCTTGCCGTGCAGCACGAAATGTGATAGTTGATCCGAAAGGAACACCGGATATCGAGGGAACATCGAGAGTTTTGATCAAGGCAAGTCGTCCCAGAGAATGATCGACCTGTGCCGTAGCGTCGTGCTCGTCGTCATTTGCGTGGGTGGGGAGAGCGTATACCAGAAGCTTTGAGCTTGTTGCAAGAAAGAGCTGGAGCGGTGATATATTTAATGACGTAACAAATAGAACGGGAGTTAACGCACGTGCGATAGGGAGAGAGTTGCGTCATATATTTCTCCATCACTGACTCGAATCGAGAGAGTCGCAAGTGAAAGGGAGTCATAATTAAGGAGGGAGAGCTGAAAGATTTGATTGAGAGCTGTTGTAAAGAGTGGATAAACACTAGGTTACATCATGGGCGCCAGCAATGGCTAAATACTTGTTATTTGGCGAGAGGACGGCTACGCGCTAGAAGTCGGATAGATATGAGTTGTGCCAAGGACCACACGTGTGGTAAGACGGCGAACCTGATAATCGTCCAAACTACCGGAAGTGAGCGTGCTGCAGGCTGCAAGTTGCTCGAACCTTTTGGGACCAAGTCAACGAGAGACAATATGTAGATCAGTAGAGGTACTTGTGCTCGTCTGTGCTCACAGAAAACTTTCTACAATTCATGTTCTCTCCCTTTTCCAACTTTTCTGCACTGCTGTTGATGCCACACACGAAAGTCCTGCTCTAGACCATGCATTAGAGAAAATATGCAGGGATAGCACATGTGATACCTGTGGATGGGCAACCATGCTCATTGGTGCATCCTCATCCTTTCCGAGCTCCAGTTCGCCGAGAATGTGCAGCTGTCTGTCGTCAGATACACGGAATAGTCTCTAGTCGAGGTGGGTGAACAGAAGGGCCGCGGCGCGTGACGAGCATACCAATTTGTTCTTTATCCCTGTCCTTGAAGCGCCGCCACCCCCGCCGAGAATGACCTGGTCTTCTGCAATGAATGATGACGAATAAACCGGAAATGCGGCAAACGAATGTGCGGTGTGTTGTGCGCGCATGAGTGTTTAGCTTGCACACTGCAAACGTTTAATTCCAACGTATGAGCCAGTAAACGTGCGAAATAATTTCCAAAAATGGTCATTGAACACGAGCCAAGTTTTTGATGCGGCCCTCTCGTTTGGTTCCGAGTGAGTCGGTGGAGCGCAGTTGGAGAGTCCCTCAATCCAGAACCCCCATGTCGTGGGTCTCCGGGGACGGTCCTGGAATTGTCCTGCCCCACCTCACTCTTCAGACCATCATCGGAATCAGTGTATCCATCACTGGAAATGTGCTCATATCTCTGGCCCTCAACCTCCAAAAGCTTGCCCATTTGAGGCTCGACCATGGGCGCCAAAACGGTCAGTCAGACGCGGAAAGAGAGACCAGACCGTCACGGCGCGATGCGGGTTCAGGGCAGATCGCTCATTCAGACACCACTCGTTTTAGTGCAGCTCACCGGGGTTTTGAAGAAAATGATCAGGTCGAGACTCAGCCGCTCATTCCCCACCGATCCTCCAGCCAACCTCCTTTGTCGACATATGGTCTAGGCGAGTACGACCTTCCTGTTGCCGGAGATGATTCCAGAAGCCGAAGAAGTAGCAATGGTGTCCGATCCAGACACCGTCAGCGAAAACAATCCTTCATTTCACGATTTCTGCCTTTAACACTCGGGGGTAAACCCCCCGAACCATCGAATTCTCGCGCGAATCCTTCAAATGGTTCCGGGATACCGATTGCGGACGTCTTTCCGCGACGAAGTACTCGAACGAAACGTCAAGATAAAGGCAAAACCGCTTCTCGGGACTCGACTGAAGGCGGAAAAGAGAGCGACTATCTGCGCTCTAAACTGTGGTTTGTTGTCCATACACTCATGAGTCGTTGAGCCGACTTTCGCCTAGGTGGTTGGGTTTCATTTTAATGAATGTTGGCGAGACTGGCAACTTCATTTCTTACGCATTTGCGCCTGCTTCGCTTGTCGCGCCACTGGGCACGGTGAGGTTCTCAGCTCTTCCTTCATGCGATAGTTCCTTCAACTGTCTTCTAGTTTGCGTTGGTCGCAAATTGCTTTTTTGCACCATTGCTTCTAAAGGAACGCTTCCGCACGGTAAAGTGGATTCAGTGCAACCCAGGAACTGGGCCTTGATGAGAACACGCAGCGTGACATGCTTGGGATCGTGCTGGCCGTCATCGGGGCGACTACAGTAGTACTTTCCTCTCCCTCGTCGGATGGTACTCCACCTGTGCTAACACCTGATGCCCTGGTCGAGGCAATCACGCAGCGCCCCTTTGTGATCTTTTCGATCGTATATTTGTTGTGTGCTATCATTCTCGGTGGTCTTAGTGAAGGTGGCATGGGAAGACGCACAGTTGTAATCGACGTTGGCTTATGTGCACTCTTTGGTAGGCACCTTGCACTGGCTCGATGTGATCCCGAGTAACCCTTAGTGGCAGGTGGCTTTACGGTACTTGCGACCAAAGCGATATCCACGCTTCTGACGAAAGAGTGGGTAAAGATGATGGCCGAGTGGATTACGTATCCTATCCTGACAGTCAGTCTAGACGGAGTGCACGTGGATCGTGTGCTGATCAACCCGTTGTAGGTGCTTGTGATCACGGGCGTCCTTCAAATTCGATATCTGAATCGAGCGTTGAAACGTTTTGATTCCAAAATCGTTATACCGACCCAATTTGTATTTTTCACGCTGTCTGCCGTGGTCGGATCAGCGGTACTTTATGGCGACTTTCGGCGAGCCTCGTTCCACGAAATGGTGACGTTTTTATATGGCTGTGCGGCTACGTTTGCAGGCGTCTTCATCATTGCGAGCGGCCCAAATGGAAATACGGGGGAGCTGGTACACGACGAGGAACGGCATGATGCAGGAGGCAGGCGGGAGGCGGCCTCGAGGATGGATGGGAGCTCGCTAGACACGCAAAGTCGTCGTCTGGCTCAGGGGACGGGTGCGCGTGAGATCCCGCGCCTGAGGCACAAGCAAAGCACGATGAGTCTGGTGGGCTACACGCCTGTACAAAACCTGCTAGTGCACACACCACCGAGGGAACGAATCGGGTACTGGGGAAGAGAGTAAAAGAAAAATAATTATTTTTTAAAAAAGCATGTTTTCATACTTCCTAAAAGGGCGAAAAACGGGGCTGTATGACGTCAGGTAGCGGAGCTCTAACAGGTCTAGGCTGACAAAAAGGACATGATGTGCATACGCTCGTCTCCCTCACCCCACTCCTCTCCCACCGCTCTCACCGTCGTCGTCAGCAGCAACAATGCCCGCCGTCGTGACCGCCTTTAAGAGTACGTCCACCACCCGCGCCTATCTCGTCGGCCGAAATCTAACTCCGATTCCAACCTTAAGATCTAATCCGTAAACATCGCCAACCCGACACGGACCCCCAGGAACGGTCGCAGGCACCTTTCGTTGCTATTAAGCAGCCTGATCAGGCAGAGCCCCCGTTCTCCCCCATAGAACAGCCCTCTCCCTCTCCCCCAACCACCGCGAGAGCAGAGATGGTCATCCCATCGGATGGGCGCCATCCAAAGACAAACCTCCCGACGTACAAGGGCCTCGAAAACTTTACGCTCGTCGCACGAATGGGAGAGTTCGTAATGCCGCATGCGTACCAAGTGAACTAAGCCAACCTTGCCATTTCAGTGGTGCTTTCTCGGACGTCTACAAGGCCATCGATCTTTCAACTGGCGAAGAAGTAGCTGGTGAGCAAACCTGTCCGCGTGCTCCGTCCGCCTCGTCCCAATACGCTGCATAGTCAAAGTAGTCCGAAAACACGAACTGAACGCATCGCAGGTAAGCGCACACGTCCGCGACCGTTTCCAGTAGTTCATATTACTCCTCACTCTCCCTTCTACCGGCACCTACCCGTTCACCTTATCGTCCCTCTGTAAGGCCGGCGAAAGACATCTCAGCCCTCAGTTTAAGAGACAGCCGCGCGTCACAGAGGTGACATTTCTTCTTTCTGTTCCAAATTCGATGCCGTGACGCTAAAATTCACTTTCTTGCCTCAAGCGTGCGAATATTCTCAAGGGTAGGTTCACCCGCCGCAATCAATGATGAATCGTTAATGGCTTGCAGAGGTCCAAATAATGCGTGGTATGAACCACTCATCAATTGTCAAGTTGATTTCGTTTTCCGAATCGGCGGACTACTATTTCCTTGTCCTCGAACGTAAGCGGCCATTCTTCGCCATTCTGAATCTCAGTTTACGTTTGCGTCTAGTCATGGAAGGGGGGGAGCTGTTCCATCAGATTGTAAAACTCACGTACTTCAGCGAAAATCTCGCGAGGCATGTCATTCTTCAAGTTGCCTTGGGCATCCGATATCTCCACGAGGAGCGCGGTGTGGTCCACCGGTGAGCCTGCCCAAGACGCGACATTTGCCCCGTCATTATTAAAGAGCCTGATCTGACAGTGATATCAAGCCGGAGAATCTGCTCTTCGAACGTATACCCATTGTCCCCTCCAAGATGGTCGTACGGCGTCCGTATGACGAAGACAAGGAAGATGAGGGTGAATACATACCCGGAATCGGCGGCGGTGGAATCGGGCGGGTCAAGATCGCCGACTTTGGCTTATCGAAAGTCGTATGGAACGAGGAGACCATGACACCATGCGGGACCGTCGGATATACTGCTCCTGAGATCGTCAAGGATGAACGTTATTCTAAAAGTGTCGATATGTGGGCACTCGGTTGCGTTCTCTATACACTTCTCTGTGGATTCCCTCCCTTCTACGACGAGAGCATCAATGTTCTAACCGAAAAGGTTGCACGGGGATACTATACATTCCTGAGCCCCTTCTGGGATCACATCAGCCCCTCAGGTATATTCAGAGTCTTCAAAGAACAGTCTTGGATGTTGATTGCATTCGCAGCCAAGGACCTCATACAACATCTGCTCTGCGTGGATCCAGCTCAACGATATACCATAGACGAATTTTTGGCTCATCCTTGGTGCAACGCAGCTCCTGTTCCGCCGTCGCCCAGCACCTATGCCCGAACGCCACCTCTCGACTCGCCGCTCTTGACTGCCGCACATGGTGGAATTGAAGCAGTACGCTCCCCTGGCTTAGCCACTTTGAAGGAAGCCTTTGACATTACGTATGCGGTGCATCGCATGGAAGAGGAAGGGGCACGTCGCCGCGCATACAACGGACGAGGTGGTGCTGGTGCTAGAGGATTCTTGCACGGGCTCAACGAGGACGATGAAGACGCTGATGCGGACGACGAAAGTCTGATTAATGAAGCTCGCCAGCGACGAGGTCAGGCTAACGGTGGAGCGGACACAAAAGCCAACACAGCCCGAAACACGGTTGTACCTGCCGTGGTGAATGCTATTCCGGAGAAGAATATATGGGATGGTCGAGCTGGAACCCGTGATCGTGGCCGTCGCACCGGAGGTTCAAAAGGATTCGAGTTGGACATAGACAACGCAACACTACTTGGTCGCCGCAACAAGAAGCTGGAAGTAAAAGTCATAAACCCTCTGGCGCAGAATATCATCCCTCCAGGCAGCCCGATGCGTGTTGACTAGACCACCTTTTTTTCCAATGGACATCGTTTTTGTCCCTGGGTGTCTACTACCACCCAGCGCTTCATTTTCAGCATTTCTCATTCCCGTACGTGACCCTCACTCCATGATGTCTTCGCGACGTACAATATGTTGTACACTTCTTTTTCAGGATACTGACATAGTGTATAATATGGATAAGGACACGAATGGGTTCCTATTGAATCCTGCACGTCGTATTCTATCCACACTGTACGTAGACTACACATTTCGCATGTACACATATGTGATGCCAGATTACACAAAATTTACTAACTTGTATAATTCTTCAGTCCTCTACGACAAGGATAGAAGCGCCACCATCCTTTGTGACGCGACGACGCGTCTTCATCAAAATGTACCGCCTCCCGAACTGATTCAACTTTGGAATTTGACTCGAAACAACGGACTTTTGAGTTCCCGGTGTGGCAGATGCTTGCGGCCCATCGGGGAATACACCAAAGCCGGATGGTGCAAGCACAATAGCCTCGCCTGTCTGTAGAACATCGTCGATTGAGCGAGAGATTGATCGTCGCGCAGAACGCCTCACCTCCAGTCTGACCACGCGGTCAAATGCGTCTTCCGCAGAGATGTCGGCTGATACGTGTTTCGCCAGATGTTCCCACCAGGATGGGGAAGAGAATCGATGCAAGATCGCAACGGTACAAAGGTCCAGCAGGACCGCGGGAACGACGGTGGGTTCTGTGGAACAAATATTACCAAGCGGTGACTATGGACCCCTCGAGCCAAACAAGGGGCTTGCCACATGTCCATCGCGAGGATGGGGGCAGGACGCTTACCTTGGGTACTGATGATGAGACGCATCGCCAGATGCCGCTGTTCCCGCGCTAGCGTCAACAAGCATTTCGTCAATCCAGACACGCTTTTATGGGGGGACAGATACTGCAGGATGGGTGAATTGCGAGCGACATTCAGGGTCTCTCACGATCACTTACTTTGTGGGCTTCATCCACGACGAGCACTTTTCCAGTTCCGACGCTCGCTCTGACGAACAACCGGGTGATGATCTCGAACAGTCCACATGCCGAACCGGGATCGATGAATGGATCGGAAAGGTCAACAATGGTCAACTGCCCAGCAGCGAACCGATTAGTTTGTGAATCGGAGCGGCGGGTGTCCAGAAAAGACGTCAACAGGGCCATGCGTTGTTCCAACATAGTCAGCTGAGCAACGTTGAACGTCTCCTTCTTGTCTTCTAGTCGTTTCATGAATTCGTCGTAAGAGAAATCTTCTCCAAGATCTCTCAGGATCGACTCAAGTAGGACTTGTCAGTCTGGGCAGAAAACGAAACAACTGCTCACTTACGAGGATGCCTTGGATATAGAGAGGGGCAGACTCGGACGAGCCCACGGCCATCATCGACAGGAAAGCTTGAGCATCAAGTTCATCCTTTTTAAGGAGAAGAGGTTCTACCGTCACTCGCTCTCCGAGAGGGGCATATACAGCCGTCATGGTTTTGAGCGACGACCGCGAAACAAAGACTTTGACTCTGGGGGTTTGCACCCCTGGTAGGTCAGACAAAGCTACCCAAGCAGCTTCACTTGGTCTGGCACCTGGGCCGCCTTCACCAAAGTGAAGAACAAGGCCCGAGAGAGGCCTTTGCAGGTAGCCAAGAGGACGCAAGTTAGAAATAAACATGCTTTCGAGCAGAATCGAAACGGTGTGGGACTTTCCCGATCCTTGCACCCCGCAGACGACCGCAGAGAATGGTGCGTTCTACCATCCGGGAGACGATAAGACATTTAAAGACAAGAAAATACATTCCTCACTGTATTGATATACAGACGCGGATCCGCGGGCGAGTACGCTTGAGATTTATTGCTACATGAGAGATAACATGTCAGGCGAGAATTTAGAGCGACTACTGACATACAATATTTGCAATGCACGTCCCAGAACGCCGTACTGTGTCATGATGTCGCGGTATCCAGCGGCAACGTAGGCATCGCGCGTAACTATGGGCGCAGTTCGAAGTTCGTGGTCTTTGCTTCGTCCCTTAGTGTCGTTCGTGTTGTCGTGAAGGAGTATAAGTTCCTCCTGCAACGTGCGTATTACATAAATGCTTTCAACATGGACGTTTCACGGGACGCACATAGACAGATCCCGAGTCTGGTGGAAGGAGAGATGAAGCAGTGCCGTTTACATGGTTTTCTGTGTTCTAAACCAACACAGCCAACACGAAAGATGCAGACCTGTTAGAGAAATGTGACCAACAACAAAGTGATGCACCCATACGGCGGGATGTGAACTCTTTGGAATAGCCATTTCCATGGTGTTTACGGGATTCATGGTCGCTGATAGATGTATGGTAGGTTTAGGACTTGGGCTGCCGCTTGCAGACAACGAAACTGAGTTCTGTCGTTGGGTCAGTACATAGCTGACCGTGCCGATGAGCAAGGCCATACGGTGGTCCGGAATGACACGCGAGGGGTGGATGTCAGCTTCTTCTTTGGTGGAGGTGCGCCGCCCTTGTTGCCCATCGGCTGATGCTGACTGGGATTCAAGGAAAGGAACGCAACGGGGGCGAAAACTTGGGACGGGGTTTCTTTATACCTGCATGACGATGAGTGCCTTATAGGAGGCGTGTCAGACGCATGCAGGCGTTTGATAGAAGGTCTAACAAAAACGCGACATCCGCATTCATCGTAGGATGATGTTGTGCGAATCCAGCGATTTTCAATTTACAATTACATACTTGTACACAAACCATACGCCCGTTCGCCGATGTCAGCCCTGTTCGACGTCCAAGGTTGGTCAGTGCCATCTGCTCCGGTCTCCAGCCAGCACAAGGCGAAGAAACGCAAGCGTGCCGGTAGCTCTACAGAAGAGCAGGAGCTTATCCGCAATGCCCAGGCCAACCTCGATAAACTGGTAGAATCCCTTGGTGGTAACGCGGACGACGTAGATGGCGATGGATCGTCGAGGAAAAAAATAAAAAATAAACCTAACAAGACAGCACACCTGCCTTCTCGTTGTGATCAGCATGGAGACCATCATCCCCCAAGACAAACGAAAGCCCCAGCCCTTCCCGTAAATACATCTGCAGCTTCCAATAAAGCCGCGTTGCCAAAGAAGAAGGCAAAGAAGAAAAACGCCAAGCAGCCTACGAACATAGTCGAACAGAAGGCTGGCACCGCTATTCAGGACAAGAGCGATCTAACCGCCCTTCAACGAAATATGAAAAAAAGTCTAGATGGGGCTCGGTTTAGGTTTGTCCCTAAGTGCGTAGTGGTCCATTCAGCTAACCTACTGACACAGGCTGCTGAATGAAACATTATACAAGACGAGTAGTCTTGAGGCAGCCAAGATGATGAGGGAAGATCCAAAAATTTTCGAGGATGTTAGTGTCGAGAGAATGAGATATGCCGCAAGCTCACTCGGTTTCAGTACCATGTCGGTTTTAGAAGTCAAGTGCAATCGTGGCCATCGAATCCAGTCTCGTACTATGTTTCAGAACTGTCGTCCTACCCTGCGAAAACGATGATAGCAGATTTAGGGTGCGGTGATGCTGCGCTTGCCCGGGCTCTTCTTGCCAAGAACCTTGTTGTGCTATCATTCGATCTGGTTTCTGACGGAGCCTATGTCATTGAGGCGGATATCTGCTCCCAAGTACCACTGCCGGGCTCTGAACCACAGTCCACTGAAGCCACACAGGGTGATGCTCAGGTCGTCGATGTCGTGGTCTGTGCGCTTAGTCTTATGAGTACTAACTGGCTCAAATGCATACGCGAGGCTTGGAGAATCCTTCGACCAGAGTGCGCTGTGTATGATGATCTTGCCTGTGTGGGACGCTCACAATATTGATAGGGGTGAGTTGATGATCGCCGAGGTTGCGAGCCGCTTTGCGAGCGAGGATGATTTCACCTCGCTGATCAGTTCCGTTGGATTCAAGCTTCTCAACAAGGTATTTCAGACTGACTATACAATTAGTTGTTAATGGATGACGCTTTGGCAGAATAATCGCAATAGCCACTTTACGCTCTTCAAGTTTAGGAAAGTGGCGAGGCCGGGAATCTCAGAGCAGGAGTGGGGGGAGCTCGTGTCCCGCGGATGTATTTTGAAGCCATGCGAGTACAAGAGACGATAATGCTGCCTAAATATGGGAATTCGTTCCTTGTGATCATGCCACGACATGTTTTATCACACCCGATTGTTAACACACGAATGACCCAGCTCCGGTTGACGACAACTAGTCCCAAAGACTTTCGTGAGGTGTGTCATACATACCATGGAAAACGACGGCGCTGGCTGAGGGTGCACAGGGTATCCACGATGTCAGTTTTATTCTGGGAGTGGAGGCCTCACGGGATCTCGAAGAAGAGCCAGCCCAGGGGGTGAGGATATTTTCAACATCATGTTGTTCACGCTGACTCCAACGGCCGCCGTAGCAAACACCCATTGGACCGTTCACTGGGACTACCATCAAGCCCCGAATTGGTTTAACGCCGATTCTCCGAGCTGGCTTGGGTATGACGGATGCGCTGTTGAAGCTTTTCCCGTACGTGGACCCACCCGATGACATTTTCGTGAAATGGACTTCACGCCGTTCCCCCGATTGAATACAGCTCGGCACCCGTCTACCACCTTGGTCTATTTCGAGAGAAAGTTAGTCTGCAGCCGGTTGAATGTGTGTGTATGCGCTGGTGCAGAGCTGCGTTGATGCGAAAAAAAATGTATTTGCAGATTACTCCAAGTTGCCATCCGTTCCGCCAGTTGACGCAGTTTTCCTCTTGGACCCACTCGTTGCTACAGGTAGGACTGCATGTGCAGCCTTGACCATGTTGCTTGACTGGGAAATCCCATGTGAGTAGTGTTCGTTGTGTCGTTTGCACTGCGAGTCACGCGATATAGTAAGCAAGATAAAGTTGCTCGTCGTGCTTGCGTCAGAGCCCGGCCTCAGGTACGTTGAGGAGAACCATCCAGATCTCGAGGTGAGAATCCAATCCACCCCCGTGTTGTTTGTAGCCGTCGACTGAGGTATCTATGGTAGATCTGGGTCGCAGCTGTGGACCCGAACCTGACATCAGATGGATTGATCTCTCCTGGACTTGGAGATACGGTGAGCGGCACAAAGATCTGGTTTGATCGGAACTGATCAGTGGTCGACGCAGGGTGACCGGCTATTCAACACTGTACGAGAGTGATGTGGGAACGTACAACGAAGTCGAGAACTGGACGAGTGTGGTATGCGTCGGCTGTGCTAGTTATGTAGATGAGATGATATCAAAGTCTTGACGAGACCGATTTCTCCGATCCGTCGACACGTGATCCGGTATTGCACGACATGGCACAATCGTGTCCCACACCACCATCCAATATGCCTCGCAAAAAAACTGAAACGCACCTTCATCCCTTTCCTCCATGGACTCGGGCGCGACCTCCCCGCCGCTTTCACCAAGCCCTACACTCGTCGCTACTCCCGACGACCTCAAATCTCTGCTAGGGGGTTTGTCTCAACAGACCTCCGCTTCAGATTTCATCGAGTTTCTCGTTTCCCGCGCCGCGCTTAGCTCTGCCGTCTATATCTACGACATCGCGGAACAGATCGGCTTCGGTTCCCTCACGAAGTCTTGGGCAGCGTCCCTCGATCATTCAGCCCCAGTAATCCCCCTCCAGACCAGGGCCGGTGCTGGACTCGGCCTCATCGGCCGCTTGTCGCAGGGCACCAGTCAGGATGCCGTAAATGGATCTATCCTTACCGCTTACACGACTCCCGCTGGCCTCGCCGCCATGGCTGCTTCTCTAACCTATTTGCCCCCTGCTTCCGCTTGCAGCAGGCTGATCGTACAGGTCCCTGCCGTCACTCCTGTCGGTGACACATTCGCACTTTCTCCCACACTCGCTTCCCTTTCCACAGCATTCGGCATCATTCCCGACTCCCTGGCCATCATTTTGTCTGCATCTCCGCAAGAGACGGTCGATCTCGCGTTGCTTGCCTACAGACTCAAGAAATGGCACGTGGTCCACATCTTTGATCACCATAGTGCTGCGCGCGAAGTTGGTCACAATTTAGTCTTGAATCATGCAAAGGATGCATCCAATCTGTCCGTATCAGAAGCCGTCCGAATGACCGGATATGCGCCTTTTGAATTCGCTGGCGACAAGAGTGCGCGCATCGTCTTTGTTCTTTTGAATGGACAACTCGCTCTTCTTGCCAAATCCTTCGTATTGAGAGCTGTAGGAGTGGGTGTTGTCATAGTCAGGGTTCTCCGCCCATGGAGTGCTGATGAACTCCGGAGGGTCGTCCCCTCCACTACCGAACATATCTACGTCTTCGATGACGTCCCTCATGAAAGTTGCCGAGGCCCCCTTTACGCCGATGTCTTCGCATCTTTGCATGACCCGACTCGGCCCGGGCCAATAATCCGTGCTCAACGAGTTACTCCAAATAAAGGGCTGGAATTCATCTCTGATCCAGCTCGGTTCTGCTCCCACTTGGCATCATATTTCGATTCCGCAAATATTTTACCAGAGAATGCGTGGACGAAAATCCTGTTCCTCAGCACCCCTTCGAATCATCTCGCTTTCTTCCACCAACTCATCGCAGATACCTTCTCTCGTGGGATTTCTGTGCGCCGTCTGACCGACCACGACGTTTTCAGCAGAGCAGGTGGGATCACTGCTGATCGCATCATCCTCTCTCCCAGGAGAGGTGATTTCTTGCTGCCTATTTCTCTTGCACTACCATTAAACGGCAACGGCTCCACTGATTTTACGTGCGTTACTGAGCCCCAACTGCTCAAGTCGCATTCTATCCTGGAGTTTGCCAAACCGGGTTCTGCGGTCCTCGTCGTTACGTCTTGGTCAACCACCGAATTGTTGGAAAACCTTCCTGCTCAAGTATTGGCATCCGTTTTGCAACGAAAGATTAGGCTCTATACTATCGATGCAAAGCTGATAGCATCGGAACTATGCGGAGATATCACGACTAAAGAGACTATTGAAGGATTAGTAATTTATCTCACTTTCTTGAGGTTATATCTCGGGAAGGTATCCAGCCAAGCCGTTGTTCGCAGATTAGCTCTGGGGCTTGTCCCTGACAGCT
Source organism: Solioccasus polychromus (assembly GCA_038090335.1). Taxonomy (NCBI): domain Eukaryota; kingdom Fungi; phylum Basidiomycota; class Agaricomycetes; order Boletales; family Boletaceae; genus Solioccasus; species Solioccasus polychromus. The sequence continues at coordinate 102,625 of JBBPMM010000044.1, forward strand.
TAAGCGATGACGTTTTTTCCAAGATCGATGCACGTACCTGGGGATCACTTCTCCGAGTCGACTTACCTTTAGATGGCGAAGTTCTCTCCCAAACAGGTTCTCCCGCACTCAGGCGTTTCGAGTTCAATACCATAGCAGTTGATACCGGCTCAGGGCAAACCGTTTACAATGGTGCAAAAGTCACTTCCTGGCACGAGGCTGCTAAGCACCTTCTATTTCCCTCAGTATTCACCCCTCCCCTTCCTATTTCCCCAGAAATAGAAGAATTCCCACAAGTTTCCACTCTCCATCCTGAACTCGCAGAACGTACTTATCTAGTGACGTGTACTGTCAATCGTCGTCTTACTCCACTTGATTATGACCGTAACGTGTTTCACCTCGAGTTCGATACCGAAGGCACAGGTCTCAAGTATGCTATTGGGGAAGCGCTTGGAGTACACGGTTGGAACGATGCGCAAGAGGTATTGGACTTTTGCGCATGGTATGGTGTAGATCCCGATCGGGTGATCACCATCCCTACACACGGCGGGGAGAAGATGCACAGCCGTACTGTATTTCAAGCTCTTCAACAACAAATCGATCTCTTCGGGGAACCACCCAAGTCATTCTATACCGACCTCGCACCGTATGCTACGGAACCTGTGGAAAAATATGCTTTACAATTCATCGGCTCTCCAGAAGGCTCGTGGACTTTCAAGAAGCTCAACGAAAAGGATACGGTGACCTTTGCGGAAATTCTTCAGCGGTACCCCAGTGCCAGGCCGGGCATTGAGACGCTCTGTGAGATGATTGGAGACATCAAACCTAGGCATTACAGCATAGCAAGCGCGCAAAGTGTCGTAGGTAACCGCGTCGACCTCTTGGTCGTTACGGTCGAGTGGACGACTCCAAATGGTGGATATAACTCTATACTTCACATCAAACGTTACTGATTGAACAAACAGGCAAACCTCGTTACGGGCAATGTACTAGATACCTTGCCGGCCTCAAGGTTGGGCAAAAAGTGACGGTTTCTATCAAGCCCAGTGTTATGAAGGTGCGAACACACCAATGCTCTTTTCTCTCATCCCTTTTCTGATCCACACAGTAGCTACCCTCTGATGACACTCAGCCTATCATCATGGCCGGTCTTGGTACTGGGGCTGCACCCTTCCGTGCATTCCTCCAGCATCGTGCATGGCTCCATCAGCAAGGCGTCAAAGTCGGGCCAACGTACTACTATTTCGGTTCTCGTCACCAACATCAAGAATACCTATATGGGGAGGAGATTGAGGCATATATAGACGACGGGGTCATCACGAAGGCTGGTCTTGCATTCTCCCGTGACGGGCCAAAGAAAGTCTATATCCAACATAAAATGTTGGAAGATGCAGGGGAACTGGCAGATATGTTGAAAAACCAGGCCGGGGTGTTTTATCTGTGCGGCCCCACTTGGCCCGTGCCAGACGTCTACGAGGCCTTGGTCGGTGCACTGGTCAAGAATGAAAACATGACTAGAGAATCGGCGGGCGAGTACCTCGAATCCTTGAAGGAAGAGGAACGTTATGTGCTCGAGGTACGCCAGAACTGTTTGCTCG